>SDVV010035989.1:0-10996 GCA_016164225.1 Gammarus roeselii
ATATATTTGTATATATACTGATACATGCCATGTATTTCACAAATTTTCATTATAAAGGGATAACGTTGTACCATATTGCTGCGTTCATTTTAGGTCAACATGACTGTCATACTTAATTACGTTGAAATCAATAGTGCTGCGCTATATATATATATGAAGAACACTACTGCTTCTTCAATTTTCAGGTTGCTTGGGATTGCGTTGGATGTTATGAGGGTTCCAGGGACACAAATGTCCGTGGGAGTTGATTTGATTACTATGTCACTGGAGTTCACTGGGATCGCAGTGGTTCACTGTGAACACAGTGCGCCTCGGGATAAATATATTGAAGTACCATGACAGTTTGCATGGTTTGAGGTAGATCCCAGTGCCGAAACTGTGAACTATGAGCTAACTAGATTACATATCTACAATAGTTCACTTGGACTAGAGCGGACCACTGCGAAACAACAGTATGATGGGAGTCAATTTGATTACACTGACATTACTGTAAATTGGCATTGAAGTGGATCACTTTGCTACAAAAGTGTTCCTGGAGCTTACAAGATTACAGTGCAACAACAGTTTACTGTTACTGAGGTCGATCACGGTGCCACGACAGTGCGTTGGAAGAGTGTGCATACCAGAAGGAACATTATATTTTATTATAAATAAAATCAATGCGCGTGAATTTTAAATCTTTTTTGTTTACTCTACCAATGCAAACTCCCAGATCATTTCAATGTCCAGGCGTGAATTATCCACGGCAGTTAGGGAGATTAGCAGCGACATTAGGCGAGAGTTGCCCCTAATCGCCGGTGATCTGCCAAGCCTCATCTCGGCTTTACTTCCGGGATGCGCAAGGGTTGGGGGGTAAAGGGCCGAATGACGCCGTTAGAATAAGTATATCTGGCCGGACGAAGCGTCGACGGAATAAGCACTGCACGAACAGGCAGCTGGACGCATTGAACCCTTGTCCATAACGTGCTGTAGCTCAGCTCCGCGGGGTATGGAACAACAGCAAGAGTCAAAAGCGTGTTATTACCCAGCGGGAGGAAAAATTTTACACGGAGGTCCATAACGCTGTATTGCCTGAGAGACCAATACTCTCTATTGTCCTGTGGCTGGCACCTGCACAGGAGTCCAATCCGCGCTATGCCATGGGAGGTAAAAAACACGTGCACCTAAGGGAGGTTTGTTTAGATTTAGCTTGATTAAGGTTGGATTAGAGTTAGGTTAAGTAGGGATAGAATGGCATCCGATGTTTTGTTCATCGCGGCGCTTTGTCCGACTGGCTGAGAGTCTTCGCGGCTGTTATTCTAAGCTGGGGTGACATCCAGTCAGTCACTAGCAGCCTTCGGAATATGTCCTCATTTTTAGCACATTCCGGAGACGGCCTTACATAGATATTGTCGAATAGAGAATCCCATTTGAATTATTATAGATCTCTAAAAGAAAAGGTTTCGACTGAAAAGAATTAATTCGTGGATCTGAAAAAGGTTCTCTTCACTGCGATGACTGTAATGATACTGTTACAGTGAGTGTTGTATGTGTTGGACACTTTAATGTCATTAATAATGATACTGTGACAGTGCGTGTTGTATGTGTGGGACACTTTAATGTCGTTAATAATGATACTGTTACAGTGCGTGTTGTATGTGATGGACACTTTAATGTCATTAATAATGATACTGTGACAGTGCGTGTTGTATGTGTGGGACACTTTAATGTCATTAATAATGATACTGTCACAGTGCGTGTTCTATGTGTTGGACACTTTAATGTCATTATTCTATCAATATACTTTGGAATCGCTGTTTATGATTATTTGATACAAACAATTACACATTTATGCGATATGAATATAATCATGTTACAAATGGTGTAGGGTGTAGTTATGCCATTTTTTGGACGGCGATCATCGTCGCTAATGCGGACACAAAATGTAATATGCCGAACAATAAGCGATTTATTTGATTCTCCCACAAATGTTCCCGGGCTTAGCATAGCGCCAATTATCGCTTATAAATTGACGAACGAAGTCGCCGGCGATGACGACAACAATTTATAACAAAGTGTGATCAATTTGACGATATAATCAAAATATTGCCTACGTCATTATTCTTAATATCGTGGCATTTCAAGGTATTCATTGGGCCGACCCATTATGGTATAAAATTAATTATTCTTGAAAAGATTACATCTTCTTTCATATGCTTTAACTGGAAATGTGTTTCCCAGCAGAGGGTATCAATGATTGAATTGCTTCACATCTTAATGCGGTTTTTTTTCGAGAAGAGATATTTACATACTTTGCCTCACTGTCGATATCTTGAACTATAGCTTTCAACAGATGACCTTCCAAGACTTGTCACGAGAGCAGCAAGTCGCTACAAGCAAATGCACAGCAAAGACAACAATGCATGAGACCTGAGCGACGCTCTAATCTACATACTATAAATATTAGCCAAACGTAGCCGTACTGCGCCTCGGCCCTGACGATGCAAGAGTCGCCCAACAACATATTTGCGCGGTATTAGTTGCGGTGACATAAGCGCTGTGAAATGCGACCGGGCATGGTCGAGAGCTCTTCTCTTTTCGAGTGAGTCGAATACAGGCCGGATTGACGATAAAATAAATCTCTATTCCCTAATTTTCCCCGAATCGCGTAAATACTCCTTGGATTCATGGTCCAAAAAAATATCAGTCTCAGAAGAAATTCTGAAACAGCACCTGACGGGGATCGTCTACACCTGAATTTTGAAATTTATTTGTTTAGACCAAGCCCTTAGAAATATAATTATTTCCTTTGCTCCCATCAGTCTTTGGATAAAGACGTACCAGTCAGACATGAACTGTGATAAAGAATTATTAGAGCACATGAATCCATCTCTTTGAGATTCGTCTCGATGCGATAATGTTCAGTAGTCTTAACCCTAGTTGACATACACATTACGTGCACATGTGTTGTTGCAAATTGCTCTACTGAACACAATAACATTATTGTGTTACTCACTATCAGAAAACGGGAAATGTTCAATTATTACGTTTACTGTGGTTACTCCTTGCTGTGAAAACAAGAAGTTGACTAAACACCCTCGCGGCCGGAGTGGCCATCGAAGCAACGACTACTAAAGGTGCAGTAAAACGGCTTTGCATCCTCCCTCCCGCTCGTCAGAATCGATGTCTACAAACGCTGCTTGGAAAACTGGCTTCCTTTTCCGACATAAATGCATTCACATAGTTCTAATTACATTGACATCATGTTGCCATCATTATTTAAGATTAGATTAATGGACAATTACACATCCCTCCCTTCCATGAAGTCATTAGCGAGTAATAAAGCGGTAGCCACCAATGGTCCAGGTCACTTGGAAATTGTTAAGTTGCACTCGTAATTGACTATATGAAATGCAACAGAAAAATGATAAATCGTTTTTTTTAACTATTCGTGGATCCCTCCCGAAAAGTATAATTTTCATTGGAGGTCAATTCATAAAGTCCCAGTGGTGAATGTCACCACCATAAGTCCCATATCATCTTTCGCGGCAATTATTAAGTAATTACATTAAATCCAATCAGAGAAACTTGCTAGCCTTTGAATCCAATTATTTGATCGATTGATGAGTAATATCAATAACATTTACTGAATCATTGATACGGGAAATCTAATGTTGTCAACAGAAACATTTCAATTGTCACACATTTTGATTCGGCGAATAATCTCACTCGCCTGCCTGACTATGTGAAGTGAGGGCGTCAGTCCAATAACTCACCAAATTCGCTGGCAAGGATCAGTCATCTGACAAAGAAAAGTCGATTGGAGAGTTAAAGGACCTTCCAGCCAACACAGTCTGCTGCCTGGCCTGACCCAAAATAGAATCGTACAAAACAGGATTAATGCGAAAGTTCCGCCTAATGACCTCAATCATGATCTTGTTGCTAATATTTATTACTAAATTCATTCGTGTGTTCATTCACGTGAAATGAAAGTCGTAAAACTAAATAACATTCGAACCTCGTAGAGCGTTTATTTTGTTTAATATAACGATGGGGGGGTTGGACCGAGTGATATTTTCTATTGTCGTCGTTATACTGATCATTTTAAAAGTATAGCATGAACAGCAGAAGTATTTTGTTAATGCTTGAAGTAGGTAAAGTGCCACACAGTTGCCCGCATTAGTGGCAAACCAGCATGTGTTGTCCTCTGTGGTTTAATGTCTTCGAATGTACAATTTGCCATGTACCGTCGACCTTATCGGTGCTCTATGAAGAATAAAACTACACAAGGACGGATAAAAGAGCCACCATTATCTAATCACTTTACTTGAAAAATTGTCGGAATTTCCGGTCAACACTATGCCTCCCCTCAGCGATAAAGCTTAGAAAACAAAAAAGAACCTAAAACTGTAATACAAAAATAAATTTGGTAAGGAAATAAAAAACGAGAGCACACATTCTACAAAGCAACACGATTTGGCAGCCAGTACAAACATTTTAATATGCAGAGCCTAACTATTGGGTTGAATATGGAGGAGGTAAATTATTCATTGTGTGCCTGTTGGAATGGAGTCGAATATCGCGGGTCACTGAATCAACCGAACAGATACCTGGCATTGCGCTCATACTAGGTCTCTTCTTGAATAAACTGGACTCTAACAAGAATCTTCCAGGTTTCGAGTTGGACTTGAAAACTAGTTTAGTTGAATCCCAATTTATACAATGGTCAATGTCTCTAACATGACAGAATACTGCACTGTTCGTTCCACCAAATCTTATAGTGCTCTTGTGTTCCTTAACACACACTGATATGGATCTTCGTGTTATTTTGTGTGCCAATGAGAGTCATGGTATTAGGACATTATGCCCCCTTGGGAGTGACCAAATTGTAGAGTGGTTCCCTTTTTGGAGGATCATTTCATCCACATAAATGCAAGGCCTTCCCATAATGTTCATGAGTAGAAGGGTAAATTGAATGGGACCCCACTTCGTAACTGAAAAGCTTGGGGGGGGGAGGTAAGCCCGATTAGAACAGCGATTGGAACACTCTGGGATACTTGGCTAGTATTGTACTTTCATATCAACTGTGTAATATTTCCTTCAGCGTTTATATGTGTTCCATAGGTTGTTATTAACTGTCTGTTACACAGTATTTATGTATCATTGTTGTATCTCCTTCAAAGTGTTTTTTTTTTGCTGTCACTCACGCTCCTTTTTTTATTTGCTGTTCGCTTTTCTTTTCTCCTTTTCACTGTTCAATTTGATTATACACAAAATACACTTATGTTCCTTTGTGTCTGTTTATATCACAATCATTGATCATGCTCGATTGAGAGTTAACCTGTTGACCTGTTACTTTGTTCTTACCTCAATATAATATTATAAAATAACCAGTTTAATCATTTGAACCTTCGCACCTCTTAAACATATTTTAACAACAGTAAATAAAAGCTTATAACTCTGGTAGCAGCGGTGCAGGAAATTAAAGCATACAAAAATAAATTAATCACTTCTTTAAAACAAATTAAAATCATCACTTTAAAACAAAATGCTTCAAGTTCCCTTACACACGCCGCCCATGCCACGCCTCTCGAGCCACACGTCACCACTTATAATTAAACAAACATGCAATGGGAGAGAGAGGCTGCTTTGGGAAAGGACAACTGCAGGGAGGACGGAAAACCGCAACGATGGGGGCAAACAACAAGGCGACGTGGATCGAGTGCCACGTCTACACCCTGCCTGCCCGAAGTCTGACAGCGCGTTCGGACAACCGTGAACGCACATGAACGACAGTCAGTCAATTCCGGCATGCCGGAAGGACAGCCACATCACAGAACGGACCCTTTCTACCAGGACGCGCTGTCATGATAGTCAATCGGCCACGAACAGCTGACTGACAGGATTCCACTCGACGCATAGAGGATTATGAGGCCTCTTCGAAAGGCTACTTAACATCTTGAGAAAAAAACAAAGAACTGTAAGTAATTTACAAAAGTCTAAGATGTGAAACAAGAAGTCCATCGAATCAAGTTTGATATATCGCGGTAGGTCATTTTTCCGTACGAAGTGAAATTAGTTCGTAAATATATAATAAACAATTACAGTTTCCCCACAAAACTTTTCAATATATCGGTTCTTGAATTCATCAGCCAATGAGAGTAATAGGTATGACTACAAAAACGGCATTCTAGAGTCATTTTGGTGGGCGGGGGGGTAGGACGCGATGCATGCAAGCTTGACTCAACCGGTCCGTACGGGGTTAGCGCGGAAATGGGGGAGGGCGGAGAGAAGCGGAACTGGTTTTGTGCCCGAGTCAGCTAACGGACGGGGGGAGGGGGGGAGATCGGATGGGGAGGAGGACGGAAGGGGAACGGAAGGGAAACGGAAGGGGAACGGCGGGATGGAAGCAGGCTTACGGCCTTGATTGGAAAGGTTAATGTTATGAACATTTAATTTGTACTGTATTTATGATTTCCAATGTATTTACTTATAAGTTTTTTCTTCTTTGGATGGTTGTAGTGGAGTATAATTGGTCACTAACTGTTGCTCGTTATATATATTTATTCGGTTCTGGTAGGATTAGTGTTATTCCAAATTTCTGATGGGGCGAGGCGTAGGGATCCCCTAGGCAAAAGTTGGATGCGCTCCTGGAAGATTATCTGAGTTCGTTCTTACCTGTTCCTTGTCTTATAAATTTGTTTCCGTGTCACGTTTGCTACGTTGTGAGTGTATATATCGTTATATATTTATGACTGGTTTATTGTTTCTATATATTTTTTTTCTGTGGACATATACGTGTGTTTCCTTATCTAGTTGTGGTATAGTTGACTCAATCGATGCTTGATTGGGTTCGTAGCGGTGGGGGCTTGGGCTATTTTTATATGTTTTGTTCATTCATCACTATATATTATTTTATATGAATTAGTATGGTAGGTATGTCTTATAACTCAATTTCAAGCCTTAGTGTGCAAATGGTCCTGTTTGTACAAGCCTGAAGGTAGGATTGCAGGCAAGATTCTATGTTTCCCATCTATTTATCTCATCTGTATATATTATTTACAGAAATTGCATGTTTTTTCATCTGATTATTGGCGAGTTTAGGTCTGAATTGCGGGATGATGCAGCCCCTACGGTCGAGATTCTATCTACCCCATATTGCATTACCTAGTTTTGAAACAGTTATATCAGTATTCCATTGAAGCATTTTTCCAATAGCGAAAATACCTGAACGATATGGATTTACTGTAAGTTAAAACATTATGTTATGTATACTTAGTAATGATCGATTGATTTATGTTGAATTTGCGCAATTTTTTAGAATTTCGATCAGTTAACTCATACAGTTTTAGGCATTTTTGGTATTTTAGGCTTGCAGCTTCCATATTATATCAGGCATAACGGGGTCGGTTGTTGCATCATTGTGGTAGTTTTATGTTAATTTATCCTGTTATGGACAGATGTTGTGGGTAATTTCATTAGATTTTGTATGTACTCTACCGTATTTACTTTAGGTTTCAGTTACGTCGCCTGCATGTCTTGGTATCGTATACACATTTCTTGTTTGTTTGGTTACATGCTAGTTCATGCTCATTCATCACGTTTTTAATGTATGTTTTGGGTATGATAGAGAATTAATCTTCTTGCTTTGTTTCATCTCGTGAGATTCAGTATAGGTCTTTCAGTTTTGTAGGTTCTCTGTTGAATTTCCATCGTCAATGCAATTTGTTGATTATTTATACAATATCAGAATATATTATGTATGTATCTACATTATAGAACATTATTTCCGGTCTAATTTAGGTACATATTATTCATTTTTTAGTGTTTTATGTATATTCTTTCATCCTGATACAATATTTGACGTAGTTATTATAGATATAGACAGACGATTTGTTACAAACTTTGTCTTGCTGTTAGGGTATTGTATATTTATTGTACGACTATTCTTTAATATTTAGCAGGAGGGAGAGAGACCCCTAGGCAAAAGCTCATTCTGTTTATGCTTGTTTTTGTAAATGGACCGATTCATTAGGACGGATACCATAATGTAGTACATTTTTATGTGAAGTATAGCAGAGTAGAGAACCTTATTTAGCTATTTATATATTTATTGTTGATGTTATGTTTTTTTTCCACGAGAATCAAATGAATGTATGTTTAAGAGGCGTAGTAGGTGGTAATCAAAATGGAGTCAGTGATACGTTGTGAACAAGCGGAGACATACGTTTCGTCATAGAATAAACAGAAATTGAACATTCATATCTCAAAATTTTGTTTACAAGTGCTGGAAGAAGAAAATCTACGAAGATGATATGAGTTGATTCGAATGAATATTGACAAGTGTGGAAAATAACAGTTATCTCAGAATGGACAAACAAGAATTAAAAGAGTGGGAGATATCATTCATAAATGTATGCAGAAAAAATGAAGTCTGCTTTGGGAAACAAATGTGGACGTGTTACATTCGTACGTAAGTAAATTTAGGAGGGGGAGGGGATAGGAGAAGCATATCTCGATAATTTATATGATCCAAGGGTAAAATCTTCATCATGATTGTAATACAGCTGAGGTAGTGGACACCAGATTATACCTATGAACAAAAGAGAAACTGGAACGTATGCAAAATTTCTCAATGATGAATCTCAGAATGACTTTGAATTGGAAAAGATTTGAATAGTTAGGTTCAAGAAGAAGAAGAAATACATTTATTGACACACGGGAACGGAATAACCTTCGGAATCCACATCAAAGATATGATGGAGTATAAGATGAATTTGGAGAGTATACAGAAATACAGTGATGAAAAGTAGTGTTGGATGACGAACAATGCTGTTTAAATATCAAAAACCAGGTATATGATACTGACGATGGCAGAAAGGTCGGTAAATAATGCTAATAAATACTAATAAAAACTATGTATGTTCTCAATGAAATGTTTATATTATCCTAAACTCGGAGGATAAGTAATGAATTGTGAACATCGTGACAATCGGACGTAACATCGAATCTTCGAAAATCAATAGAAAAAAATTGTTCCAAGGGTTGAAATGATGCCAGAAAACCTAGCTCGAGGTAAATGATCTAGATGCGATACAGAATGGTATAATATAAATCAGCGCGTCCGATCAGATCTTGAAACGAAGTCATCGTCTGGGTTAAGAAAAATATAGGCAAGATAAAAATTGAAATTCAGAGATGCTAGTTGTCAAAGGTTGTAGAGTTAAGCGGAGATATTGAAGTATATAAGAAAAAAACATGGTGTGAGACTATGTGTCCGTTTTGTATGAAACTGAATACAAATTTGAAAATACTTGTAGTATTCAATGCATCCAAGTTTGAAATTGGGGGGTTCTCCGGTACCATATATGACTCGAGAGTGACAACGAAATAAATAACGTGTATGTTGAAGTGATATTTAGAGTTGTATGAAGGGGTTCATATGTATATATCAATGACTGAATGCCGTACGTAAGGTCAGGTCAGGTTATGATAGGTGTGAATAATATGTTAAAGTGACGTAGAATTGTGACAAAATCAAAAAGTAATATGAGATACCCGTAACATTCAAACCATCTAAGATTGAGAATGGGTCCACTCTGATAACTTATATGGGATGAGAGTGACAACAAAATAAATATCACATATTTTAAAGTATTATTTAGAGTCGTTTGGAGGGCTTCATATGTATATAGCAATGACTTAACACCATACATAAAGTTGGGTTATGTTAGGTTGTGTAGAGCCAAGTGGAGAGGATGAAAATGAATATATCATAAATCGATAAAAAAGTAACAAATTTATGCAGTAAAACTTGATCGATACTATAAAATTCCTGGATAGAAAAGGATAGGATAGGTTAAGATACATAGTTCTTTTTACCTACCATGACGTGGAGGTGGTCCACAATAAATATCTTGTAACAATAACAAGGGATTTTGTTCAAATGAAAAAAAAACATATATCAGAGTTAAAGTGCCCCAGATGTAAACCGATCCTGTATATGCAATAAAAATGTGTGTGTTTGTGTGTGTGTGTCTACATTGTATCGGTAACTACTCCTGTATACGACGTCATTATACCGTGCCGCGGTCCTGGATATATGCGTACAAAGCGTGAACTTGTGTACCTGGTGTGTGACATTAGAAGAAAATTACGAAAAATAGAGCCGTTTGGGAGGGATTTGATATGTACATCGCACAAAATAATGACTAAATATCATACATTTCCATCAAACTTGAATGAAAAAAATTTAATTATTGGTTAGAATGACTAGATCTTTGAACCTAATATCGCGTATAACTGACCCACATTAAAAAATGTAACAGATTGAAGTGCATTAGTTCTCTTGGATCCTACCTGCTGAGTCTCATCCGAACATGTAACAGACCCATCGATAAATTCTGGAATCCAAACATCAGCAGAATTTTTTTTTGCTGGATTAAATTGGAAAAAAATGTATTCAACTGCTTTTCATATGAAAAATATACAGCCCTAGTGGAGAGATTCATACATATCAATATCATACATAAGCATCCAACTTAATTAAAAATACATAACTATTGGATAGAATAGGTTAAGTCTCCTAGGTATTAATGTATTCGTCATTGTATGGTAAACCATTTCGCATTCATCAATATTTTATCTATGTTATCGTACATTGATATATATTTCGCTAATTATGTACCTTAGACATGGTTTATATCCTAGATCTTGTGGATTGCGGACCTTACAATTCAGATCTGTATGAAAAATTGCGAGAGTGAATTTATTCAGAATTTGATATAATAGACGAAAATGGTAGGAGCAAAACGTCCAACACTACAAAAAAATCATAATCCAACAGTGAAACCATACATAAATCTGGCTAACGCTTCAAAATTCGTAACACTCACTGATGTATGGGAAAAGCTTACATGAACGTTTTGAACACGAAAAGTCCACAAACGAGCGATGACCTAACATTACTCGAGACTGGTCGATATTACTGGACTTGTAACAAGCGAAGTAAATATAT
>SDVV010035990.1:0-10996 GCA_016164225.1 Gammarus roeselii
ATATATATATAAATGTAAGCACACAATCTGCTAAAGATTGGTAAAACTACAGGGTCAAGTGGATAGATTTGATAGGGATGAAGGTTAAATCAATGAAGAAAAATACCTAACATAAGTATGAAACGGGGAATAATATACAATACTTCGTAATTTTATGTTAGAATGAGTTTGGATTATAGCCATCATTACAGACCATCAAGGGAAAATGTTAAAGTGGATCTGGTGAATGGTCGAAAAAGTCAAATATTCTGAATGGGAACGCAGTCACATAACAAAAGCCTGAATTAATCAAAAAAATCTAAGTGGCTAAACTGCATACGAATTACAAACATTTATAAAAGTAAGACTTGCGGGAATAAGCATGTAGCAAAGACCTGCTATTGGATAACATAATTGAGATGTACATTCAATTATTGAAGAATTTCAACACTAACACTCAACACAAATCCGGTGGAATAGTTCTCCAATGCAATATGGATCCGGACCCAAATCCAATGTCGAGAGGGGAAACACACCAAATATTTGAATCATTACATCCAAATAAGCGAATATTATACCCAACATCCCATGAAATTAGGCAAATTTATATCGAATACCGATATATTCCTATAATATCAAATCAAAATATACACCAACATCTATAAAAGATAGTTAAATTAGATTTTCGACTCTACCCTAAGCAACAACGATTAACTATTATATACGGTGTATCCTACCGCATCCAGATGATGAATCCTACTCCAATATCCGACGTGATCTGGTTCATAACTAAGATCGTATACTAACATAACAGCCATACTGAAAATAACTGACATTTAACGCTGAGATAATGTGACAAACGTTTTTTTACTATCATACATTCAAATCTATAATAAATTTCTAAATCTTATTAAGATATGATATCTATAATAGGACAAAATCGAAGCCCATTGTGTCATAAAGATCAACACTATAATGCTTTACTAGGTCACTTCTCAGCAATCTACCACTGATATAAAACAAATTTAGAGGCAACACCCGGTCATGATACAATACCACAGACGTACCTCGCATCTGTTTACTCCATCATCTCTGAACAACGTCGAGCAAAGTAACATCCTGGACATAACCATGAATCTATCCAGATGTACAGTGGTCAAGAATGAGTCTCAGAGAGTGTGTGGCTATAAAAAGCTTGGGTTCTGTTTACTGATGACTTAAGTAAAACACTACAAACCCATGAAACTCAAGATCGACTTTTACAAGAACGTGTATAATTAACGTTGAACATGGATGAACTCCAAATGACAACCAAAGAGTATAAACCCCCTCTACACTAGAACCCATCCATCCAGTAAATTATCATATAAACGTTAAACTACACATTTGCTAGGGATCAGTGACGAAAATTCCACAAAGATACAGTACGGACTTACACCTCTTAAACATACATTCCTATGATTCTCGTGAAAAAAAAAATAACATCAGGAACATATTTAAAATAGCTAAATAAGGTTCTCTACTCAGCAATAATTCACATAAAAATTATACTACAATATGGTATCCATCCTAATATATCGGTCCATTTAAACAAACGATCTATAAATAGAATGAACTTTTGCCTAGGGGTCTCTCTAACTCCTCCTAAATCTTGAAGAATGGTCGTACAGTAAATATACATCACCCTAACAGCAAGACCAATTTTGTAACAAATCGTCTGTTCTATATCTATAATAACTTCGTCAAATATTGTATCAGGATGAAAGAAAATATATAAAACACAAAAAATGAACAATATGTAACTAAATTAGACCTTAAATAATGTTCTATAATGTAGATACATACGTAATATATCCTAAATTGTATTAATAACCAACAGATTGCATTGAAGATTGAGATTCAACAGAGAAGCTACAAAACTGAAAGACCTATACAAAAAATCACGAGATAAAACAAAGCAAGAGGATTAATTCTCTACCATACCCAAAACATACATTAAAACGTGATGGATTGGAATGAACTAGCATGTAACCAACTAACAATAAATGTGTATAAGATACCAAAACATGCAGGCTACGTAACTGAAATCTAAAGTAAATACGGTATAGTACATACAAAAATCTAATGAAATTAGCCACAACTTCTGTCCAAAACAGGGGTAAATTAACATCTCTTTAACAAAAGTAACTATGGCTAAATCGTAACAGAATTTCACATATACATATAAAATACCACAATAATGCAACAACCTAGCAATTATGCCTGAAATAGCTTGCTACATGGATGCTTTAAGCCTAAATACCCTAAAATGCCTAAACTGTATGAGTTAACTGATCGAAATTCCGAAACAATAGAAATTCAACTTAAATCAATCGATCATATCTATGTATACATGACATAATATTATAATTTACAGTAAATCCATATCGTTCAGGTATTTTCGCTATTGGAAAACCACTTCAATGAAACACTGATATAACTATTACAAAAACTAGGGAATGCAATATGAGGTAGATAGATTCTCGACCGTAGGTGCTGCATCATCCCACAATACATACCTAAACTCGCCAATAATCAGACAAATATTCCATAATATTTTTATAGATATTATATACATATAAAATAAATAGATGGGAAACACAGAATCTTGCCTGCAACCCTACCTTCGGGCTGGTAAAAACAGGGCCGTTCGCACACTAAGGCTGCAAATTGAGTTATAAGACATGCCTTCCACACCTATCCTATAAAAGAATATATAGTGATAAATAAACACAACATACAAAAACATACCAAGCTTCCACCGCTACGAACCCACCAATCAAGCATCGAATGAGTCATATATACCACAACTAGATAGGAATACCAACATATATGTCCACAGAAAAAAAATAGAAAAAAAACAACAACCATAAATATATAAAGATATATACACTCACAACGTAGCAAACGTGCCACGGGAACAAATTTATAAGACAAAAAATAGGCATAAGCAAACTCACATAAATTTCCAGGAGCGCATCCAACTTTCTACCTAGGGGGATTTCTCCCTTCAGAAAACTTGCTATAACACTATTCATACCAGAATCGGATAAATATATATAACCAGCAACAGTTAGTGACCAATTATACTCCACTACAACCATCTAAAGAAGAAAAAACATATATATAAATACTATAAATAACAAAATACAGTACAAATTAAAAGTTTCATAACATTATCCCTGCCAATCAAGGCCGCAAGCCTGCTTCCATCCCGCCGTTCCCCTTCCGTCCCCCCTCTTTCGGTCTCCCCCCCTCCTCACGTCCGTTAGCTGACTCGGACACCATACCAGTTCCGGTACCCTCCGCCCCCGCCCTCCCCCGTTTCTGAGCGAACCCCCCGTACGGTCGATGAGTCAAGGTGCATGCATCGCGCCCTACCCCGCCCACCAGAAGTAACTCTTTTATCCCTATCTAATCCCTTCACATCCGCGTTTTGGTGGTATATATACTACTTATATGTGTAGTGCTAGCATGATGCATTTATGAATTAAGTTTGTTAGAAAAGTGTTATAGATCTGTCATGAACACATGAATTTACTAAAAAATTATATGATCATGCGTGTTCAAAAATTGAGCGTAAATATTAAACAAATTTAAGTTTGATAGTACAAATAGAAATGGAAAATGTAACTATATCTACCATATTATTTTGATTTTTCAAGATAACGGTACGCGATTAAAACAAATATACTTATTATCATTGATATTCATGATGTGTTGCGTAGTTGGAATGAAACGTGGCAGGATTTGCAAATATCAGCGATCCATTGCATCTAGTATTTTATTGGTGAAAAAAAATTGTCCATCAGCTGTCTACAATAAGTTACAATAACGATCTCTGTCTGAACACAGCATTGACTAGAATACAGTAGAAAACCATATTATCAAGCCCAGGAATGGAATAAATTAAGTCTAGTTAGTATGCTGGGCAGCAAGGTGTCCACATGCTCTCTTGGCAAGAGAATGTCACCTACCAGTACCTCGTTCAGTCCCTCTAAGATCTGCGAAAATGTTCACGTAGGCTATACCGTTAATGGTTGGATGATGACAGCTGACGCAACCCTGCCTTGACGGCTATACCGCTCATGATTGGATGATGACACCTGACGCAACCCTGCCCAGACGGCTATACCGTTCATGATTGGATGATGACACTTGATGCAATCCAGCCAAGACGGCTATATAGTTCATAGTTGGATGATGACACCTGACGCAATTATGCCCAGATTGTTATAATAACATAAATGTAACAAACGGCATTAATAAAAATATTTATAATTGACTTGTTCAAGGAACGGTTTTTCGACCAACTACTCTTTCAACATTAAAGTATACCGCGCTTCCAAGGCAGTCGCTGAAACCTGTTACGACGCATATGAAATTGAT
Source organism: Gammarus roeselii (assembly GCA_016164225.1). NCBI lineage: Eukaryota > Metazoa > Arthropoda > Malacostraca > Amphipoda > Gammaridae > Gammarus > Gammarus roeselii. The sequence goes on from SDVV010035990.1 coordinate 4,408, forward strand.
GAGCCAACACACATGTAATCTGAAAAATAATGTTGATGACAATGATTCGTCGTAAACGTACTTCACAAGCCTGATGCCTATATCCAGTAGTAGTGCGCCAGTCCCATCTCCCACTCCTTTACAAGAATGGTGCCTAATATCCAGTGGTAGTGCGCCAGTTCCGTCACTCACTCCTTTACAAGACTGGTGTCTAATATCCAGTAGAGCGCCAGTCCCGTCTTCCACTTCTTCACCAGGCTGGTGCCTAACATCCAGTAGTAGGGCGCCAGTCCCGTCTCCCACTCCTCTACAAGACTGGTGCCCAATATCCAGAAGTAGCGCCCTAGTCCCGTCTCCGACTCCTCTAAAAGACTGGTATCTAATACCCAGAAGTGGTGCGCCAGTCCCGTTTCCCACTCCTTTACAGGATTGGTGCCTGATATCCTGTAGTGGTGCGCTGGTCCCGTATTCCACTATTTTACAAGACTGTTGTCCAATATCCAGAAGTAGTGCCTTAGTCCCGTCTTCCACTCCTTTACATGACTGGTGCCTAATATCCAGAGTTAGTGCTCTGGTCCCGTCAACCCACTCCATTAAAATACTGTAGCCCAATGTCCAGAAGTAGTACGCCAGTCATGTCTCACACTCCTTTACAAGACTGGTGACTGATATCCAGTAGTAGTGCGCCAGTCCGGTCTTTCACTCCTTTACATGACTGGTACCTGATATCCAGAAGTAGTGCACCAGTCCCGTCTACCACTCCTATACATGACTGGTGCCTGATAACTTGAACTAGTGCACCAACCCCGTCTCCCACGCCTTTACAAGACAGGTGCCTGATATCCAGAAGTACTGCGCCAGTCCCGTCTCCAACTTCTTTAAAAGCCCGGTGCATGAAATCCTGAACTAGTGCGCTGGTCCCGTCTCCCCACTCTTTTGCAAGGCTAATGCCTGATATACAGGAGTAGTGCGCCAGTCCCGTCCCCCCTCCCATTTACTAGACTGGGGCCTGATATCCTGAACTAGTGCGCCAGTCCAATCTCCCACTCCTTTACAAGACTGGTGCCTGATATCCTGAAGTAATGCGCCAGTCCCGTCTCCCACTTCTTTAGAAGACTGGTGCATGAAATCCTGAACTATGCGCTGGTCCCCTGTTGTTGTCTTCCTACACTTGTAAACACTTGTAAACTCCTTTACAATACTGGTGTCTGATATCCTGAAGTAGTGCGCTGTTTCCCTCACCCACTCGTTTACAAGACCGGTCCCTGATGTTTTGAAGTAGCGCGCCAGTCCCATCTCCCACTTCTTTACAAGACTGGTGCCCAATATCCAGAAGAAGTGCGCCAGTTCCGTCTTCCACTCCTTTACAATACTGGTGCCTGGTATCCTGAACTAGTGCGCAGGTCCCGTTCCTCACTCCTTCACAAGACTTGTGCCTGATATCCTGAAGTAGTGCGCTGGTCTCGTCTGCCAATCCTTTACAAGACTGGTGCCCAATATCCAGAAGAAGTGAGCCAGTTTCGTCTCGCACTCCTTTCCAAGACTGGTGCCTGATATCCTGAACTAGTGCGCCAGTCCCGTCTCCCATTCCTTTACAAGACTGGTGCCTGATTTACTGAACTAGTGCGCTGGTTTCGTCTCTCACTCCTTTACAAGAATGGTGCCTCATATCCAGAAGTAGTGCGCCAGTGCCGTCTCCCACTCGTTCACATGACTGGTGCCTGATATCCTGAACTAGTGTGCCAGTCCCGTCTCGCACTCCTTCACAAGACTGGTGCTTGATATCCTGAACTAGTGCACTGGTCCCGGCTCCCACTCCTTTACAAGACTGGTGCCTAATATCCAGAAGTAGTGCGCCAGTCCCGGCTCCCACTCTATACAAGACTGGTGCCTGATATCCTGAACTAGTGCGCCAGTCATGTCTCCTACTCCTATACAAGACTGGTGCCCAATATCCAGAAGTAGTGCCTCAGTCCCGTCTCCCACTCCTTTACGAGACTGGTGCCTAATATCCAGAAGAAGTGCGCCAGTCCCGGCTCCCACTCTATACAAGACTGGTGCCTGATATCCTGAACTAGTGCGCCAGTCCCGTCTTCCACTCCTTTACAAGACAGATGCATGATATCCTGAACTAGTACGCCAGTCCAGTCTTCCACTCCTATACAAGACTGGTGCCTGATATCCTGAACTAGTGCACTGGTCCCGTTTCCCACTCTTTTACAAGGCTGGTGCCTGATATACAGGAGAAGTGCGCTAGTCCCGTCTCCCACCCCCCCCCCTTTTTACTAGACTGGTGCCTGATATCCTGAACTAGTGCTTCAGTCCCGTCTCTCACTCCTTTTCAAGACTGGTGCCTGATATCCAGAAGTTGAGCGCCAGTCCCGGCTCCCACTCTATACAAGACTGGTGCCTGATATCCTGAACTAGTGCGCCAGTCCCGTCTCCTACTCTTATACAAGACTGGTGCCCAATATCCAGAAGTAGTGCCTCAGTCCCGTCTCCCACTCCTTTGCATGACTGGTGCCTAATATCCAGGATTAGTGCTCTGGTCTCGTCAACCCACTCTATTAAAATACTGGAGCCCAATATCCAGAAGTAGTGCGCCAGTCAGGTCTAACACTCCATTACAAGACTGGTGCCCAATATCCACAACTAGTGCGCCTGTCCCGTCTCCCACTCGTTTACATGACTGGTGCCTGATATCATGAACTAGTATGCCAGACCCGTCTCGCACTCCTTCACAAGACTGGTGCTTTATATCCTGAACTAGTGCACTGGTCCCGTCTCCCACTCCTTAACAAGACTGGTGGCTAATATCCTGAAATAGTGCGATAGTCCCGTTTTCCCCTCCTTTACAAGACTGTTGCCTGATATCCTGAACTAGTGCGCTGGTCCCGTCTCCCACACTTTTACAAGACTGATGCCTGATATACAGGAGTAGTGCGCTAGTACTGTCTCTCCCACCTTTACTAGACTGGTGCCTGATATCCTGAACTAGTGCGCCAGTCCCGTCTCCCACTCCCTTACAAGACAGATGCCTGATAACCTGAACTAGTGCGCCAGTCCAGTCTCCCACTCCTATACAAGACTGGTGCCTGATATCCAGAAGAAGTGCGCCTGTCCCGTCTCCCTCTCCTTGACACGACACGTGCCGGGTATCCTGAAGTAGTGCGCTGGTCCCGTCTCCCACTCTTTAACATGACTGGTACCCGATATCCAGTAGTAGTGCGCAAGTCCAGTCTCAAACTCTTTTACATGACTGGTGCCTGATATCCTGAAATAGTGCGCTGCTCCCGTTTCCTACTCCTTCATAAGGCTGGTGCCCGATATCCAGTATTAGTGCGCCAGTCCCGTCTTCCACTGATATCCTGAAGTAGATCGCCAGTCTCATCTTCCACTCCTTTACAAGACTGGTACCTGAAATTCAGAAGGAGTGCGCTGGTCTCGTCTCCCACTTCTTTACAAGACTGGTGCCTCATATCCTGAACTAGTGCGCTGGTCCCGTCAACGACTCCTTTACAAGACTGGTGCCTGATATCCAGAAGTAGTGCGCCAGTCCTGTCTCCCACTCCTTTACAAGACTGGTGCCTGATATCCAGAAGTAGTGCGCCAGTCCAGTCTCCCACTCTTTTACACGACTGTTGCCCGATATCATATCCTGAACTAGTGCGCTGGTCCCGTCACCGACTCCTTTACAAGACTGGTGACTGATATCCAGTAGTAGTGCGTCAGTCCGGTCTTCCACTCCTTTACATGACTGGTGCCTGATATCCAGAACTAGTGCGCCAGTCCAGTCTTCCACTCCTTTACATGACCTGGGCCTGATATCCTGAACTAGTTTCCTCAGTCCTGTCTCACGGTCCTCTACAAGACTGGTGCCTGATATCCTGAAGTAGTGCGCCAGTCCCGTCCCCCACTCCTTCACATGACTAGTGCCTGATATCCAGAAGTAGTGCGCCAGTACCGTCCCCCCCCCTTCTTTACAAGACTGGTGCCTGATATCCAGAAGTAGGGCGCTGGTTCCGTCACCCACTCGTTTGCAAGACTAGTGCCTGATATTCTGAGGTGTGAGCCAGTCCCGCACCCACTTCTTTACATGACTGATTCCCGATATCCAGAAGTAGTGCGGGAGTCCCGTCTCCCACTTCTTTGCAAGACTGGTGCCTGATATCCTGAAATGGTGCGCAGGTCCCGTCTCCCACTCCTTTAAAAGACTGGTGCATGATATCCAGAAATAGTGCGCCAGTCCCGTCCTCCACTCCTTTACTATACTGGTGTCTGATATCCTGAAATAGTGCGTTGGTTCCCTCACCCACTCGTTTACTAGACTGGTACCTGATGTTTTGAAGTAGTGCGCCAGTCCCGTCTTCCACTCCTTTACATGACTGATGCCCGATATCCAGTAGAAGTGCGCCAGTTACGTCTCCCATTCCTTTACAATACTGGTGCGTGATATCCTTAACTAGTGCGCCAGTCCCATCTCCCACTCCTTTACAAGACTGGTGCCCAATATCTAGAAGAAGTGCCCAGTTCCGTCTCCCACTCCTTTACAATACTGGTGTCTGATATCCTGAAGTAGTTCGGTGGTCCCGTCTGCCACTCCTTTACAAGAGTGGTGCCCAATATTCAGAAGAAGTGCGCCAGTTTCGTCTCGCACTCCTTTACAAGACTGATGCCTGATAGCCTGAACTAGTGCGCCAGTCCTGTCTCCCATTCCTTTACAAGACTGGTGCCTGATATACTGAACTAGTGCGTTGGTTTCGTCTCTCACTCCTTTACAAGACTGGTGGCTGATATCCAGAAGTAGTGTACCAGTCCCGTCTTCCAATCCTTCAAAAGACTGGTGCCTGATATCTAGAAGTTGTGCGCCAGTCCCGTTTTCCACTCGATTACAAAACTAGTGCCTGATTATGAGAAGTAGTGAGCCAGTCCCGTCTTCCACTCCTATACAAGACTGGTTCCTGATATCATGAAGTAGTGCCCTGATCCTGTCTCCTATTCTTTTAAAAGACTGATGCCCTATGTCCAGAAGTAGTGCGCCAGTTCTGTCTCCCACTGTTTTACAAGACTGGTGCCTGATATCCTGAACTAGTGAGCTGGTCACGTCTCCTACTCCTTTGCACGACTGGTGCCTGATATCCTGAAGTAGTGCGCTGGTCTCGTTTCCCACTCATTTACTAGACTGGTGTTTGATATCCTGAAGTAGTGAACCAGTTCCGTCGTCCACTCGTTCACAAAACTGTTGCCTGATATCCAGAAATAGTGCGCCAGTCCTGGTGCATGATATCCTAAAGAAGTGCGCTGGTCCCGTCTTCTACTCTTTTACAAGACTGGTGCTCAATGTCCAGAAGTAGCGCGCCAGTCAATTCTCTCACTCCTTTACAAAACTGGTGCCTGGTATCCTTAAGTTGTGCGCCAGTCCCGTCTCCCACTACTTTACATGACTGGTTCCCAATATCCAGAAGTAGTGCGCCAGTCCCGTCCCACGCACCTTTACATGACTGGTTCCCAATATCCAGAAGCAGCGCGCCAGTCCCGTCCCCCACTCCTTTACATGACTGGTGCCTGATATCCTAAAGTCGTGCGCCAGTCCCGTCGCCCACTCCTTTTACAAGACTAATGCCTGATATCCTGAACCTGTGCGCTGGTCCCGTCGCCTATTCTTTTACACGACTGGTGCCTGATATCCTGAACTAGTGCGCTGGTCCTGTCTCCCACTCCTTTACAAGACTGGTGCTTGATATCCTGAACTAGTGCGCCAGTCCCGTTCCTACTCCTTCACATGACTTATGCCTGATATCCTGAACTAGTGCGCTTGTCCCGTCTCCTACTCCTTTACACGACTGGTGACTGACATCCTGAAGTAGTGCGCCAGTCCCGTCTCCCACCTTTTTACAAGATTTGTGCCAAATATTCAGTAGTTTTGCGCCAGTACCGTCTCCGACTCCTTTACAAGACTGGCGCCTGATATCCTTAAACAGTACGCCAGTCCCGTCTTCCACTCATGTACAAGACCGGTGCCTAATATTCAGAAGTACTGCGCCAGTCCCGTCCCCCACTCCTTCACAAGACTGATGCCCAATATCCAGAAGTAGTGCGCCAGTCCCGTCTCTCACTCCTTTACAAAACTGGTGCCTAATATCCAGAAGTAGTGCGCCAGTCCCGTCTCTCACTCCTTTACAAAACTGGTGCCTAATATCCAGAAGTAGTGCGCCAGTCCCGTCTCCCACTCATTTACAAGACTGATGCCCAATATCCAGAAGTAGTGCGCCAGTCCCGTCTCTCACTCCTTTACAAAACTGGTGCCCAATATCCAGAAGTAGTGCGCCAGTCCCGTCTCCCACTCCTTTACAAGACCGGTGCCCAATATTCAGAAGTAGTACGCCAGTCATGTCTTCCACTCCTTTACACGACTGGTGCCTAATATCCAGAAGTAGTGCGCCAGTCCCGTCTCCCACTCATTTACAAGACTGATGCCCAATATCCAGAAGTAGTGCGCCAGTCCCGTCTCTCACTCCTTTACAAAACTGGTGCCCAATATCCAGAAGTAGTGCGCCAGTCCCGTCTCCCACTCCTTTACAAGACCGGTGCCCAATATTCAGAAGTAGTA
>SDVV010035991.1:0-10996 GCA_016164225.1 Gammarus roeselii
TAAAGTTAAATGCGAAATGAATGTGGAAATTAATCTAGGAGACCACGATTGATGCGTCTGATTGTTCAACCACTCTAGACGTGAGCGCTACATTCGTCCCTATGAAGATCCCATCGATGGGAGTATGGGGAGAATTCCCTAATCAAATGACCATGTCATATGTAGCACGGACGTATTTAAATTACTTTTAATTCAAACCAATCCTGGTCTATCATAACATAACCTATCTTGAAATAAGCCGAATTAGCCTGGCTCTGGCTTATCCAACTTTGTTTAACGTAGAAACAGGTGCACAGTATTATAAATGGAGTATACTTCACGGTAACCTTCGAGAAATATAACCTAGCTAACTAACACTGAAAACAGCTGTTAGCAAACCAAGTTGTTATAAATGCCCGTTAGCGTTAATATAATTAGCGTAAATACAAGGGAGCGCTGTGGAAATGTGGCTGTTACCAAACGATAGCGTTTGTTAAGTTGTGCGTAATTCATGCAGCTTTTACGCATGGTAACTGAATATTTTTTAGCTGTTAACGAGCCTCTCCTTGAGTAACAGCTGCTTGGCGTTCACCAGCAATTTCATAACGGATAATTTTGCTATAACGGAACACCCAAGCCATGCTTATCTGCATGTTTTCATGCCTCTATAATGAACGAGACTTCATTCCTCTAAAGAACAGTACTTCCTAGGGTTGTCAGCAGCTCCGTTTAGCAAATACCGAGCAGAAGCCACGCAGAGGAAAAATTATTGAAATTATGAAAGCAGTTGGCATAGCCAGAGCCTACCCTCATCAGATCCAGCTCTTCACTGAAGTGTCTCGATTAGTATAGTGGTTCCAGATGATGAAAGCATGGCTTCCAGATGCTCATAATAACAACACTACCAGTCTCGTATTATCTGAAACGTATGAAACGCTCTCAATATTATTTTTCTTTAGTCACAAGGAAGCGAGGAAGCGCGGGGAGTTAGGATGAGGACTGTGTGAAGGAAAACGATGTTTTTTTTGGAGGAGTGTGTGAGGGGAGGTAGAGTACCCTCTTTGGAAGAGAATGGGATGGTCCTTGTAGCATCTGGCATAGTGAGGGTAATAAGAGGAGGAGCAGTGCCCTTTTGGTAGAGGGTGTGAGGGTTGTGGTTTGGATAGGGCAACGAGGGATCAAATGCCCTCATTGAGAGAGGGTGGGAGGGTTGTGCCCTCATTGAGAGAGAGTGTCGAGGTAGTGACAGACTTGGAAACGGCAGTGAGGAAAGGTTAAGTGCCCTTACTTTGGTAGAGCATTGGAGGGTCGTGGCTGAGCCAGGTTCAGAGAATGCAGTGATGAGTGGTGCAAGGCCCCTTTAGAAGAGGGTGCAAAGTCCCCTTTGGAAGAGGGTGTGATGTTCTTGGTTGTGCCAGGCTACAAGAGGGCAGTGAGCGAAGGTGGAATTTCTTTCTTCCGAGAGGTTCGGCGGATCGTGGTGTTGCCAAGCTTGGAGAGAGCAGAAGGAAAGTTAGAGGAGGTGGAGCGTTCTCTTTAATGCGGGCGAGGACGGGAGGGTCGTGTTAGTGGGGTGATCCTTTTAGGAGATTGAAGGGCTGGCGTTGAAATCAGAAGAAAGTTCGGTGAAGTGCTACCCCTAAGGAAATGTATCCAAGGAGGAATGAAGGAGCTAAACATCGATGATGGGACCTTTTATGAACCGATTTCAGGTGCGGTGACAAGATCTTGACCAGACGTCCCTTCCGTTCCTAAAGGTTTTTGTATGATAATGGATCCCAGGAAAACGTTTTATACCTATTTCTTTATGAAGCTAATCACTCGCTATTCCCACGAAGTCTCATTATGTCCCACAATCATTTGACGAATGATCATTTATTAATGCATGCCTTGACTTTGGATAATGTGTTGCTGTCTGGCTCTTAGAGGTGTTTGACCTTTTGGTTTCTCTTCGTCTGGCGGCACAGTTAGATATTCATGTATAAACCGGACCGTCTAGCTCGGTGGGCAACGGCTGTTTCTCCATCAGCACCGTTACGTTACTTGCTTTCTACCTCCGGCTTCATCGTATATATAGCATTGTGTCGGAGCAAGGGGCAATGATATAAGGTTCCGGCGTTCGACGTGAGCAGGCAAGAACCAGAGAGCTTCTAAGAACAGTGAGTCGAAGATGAGGGCCAGAGTATAAAACTTGGACTTGGAGGGCCATTGGAAGAAGAGTTCACATATTCACTTGTGGTTTCCTAAGTTGAGTGGAAACTACGACGATATTTCACTTCACGGTTCGTGGTTTGTGTAAGCCGCTGCAGATGACATAAATGATGGTTTCATAAACGCAAAGTTAGAGTTTTCGCCATGCATAGGTTCTGGTATCATGCCTCATCAATGAGTAGAGAGGTGGCATATATTCTTTGACGTACTATTGCTGCCTTTGCTTGTAATGCAAACCGCTTTTATGTTTGTAGTGTTTTTAATGTTTCAGTATGGTATTTATCTTTTCTTCCGTAGTAATGAATACATAGGTGTTAGGAGCAATGCAAGAGTGTGTTTTACTTCTTTTGTTCGAAGCTTTTTATAATTTTTGTAAAATATTTGCATGAAGGTATATAACATCTCTCTAAGCCACTTGCCATACTCAAAGTCATGGTTTTATCACAATGATGTATTTTTCTGCATTCGCTGAATTTTTTTATGTGGATGCAATCAGACTTAGAGTTTGAGATATTGATTAAACTCTTCATTTCAAAGGAATCACCAATACAAGCTATTTGCAAACACGGTATATAAAAAAGTCTACCATTCAATTGATCCGAAGAATTTGAAAATCCGGTCACAATAAGCCAAATGTTACTCGATTAGGATACTACGTACTTCTCGGGAGATTTTTTTTCGACTTTCTGAATAAACGGTTGCTATGCAGGGAATTTGAAATCCACCAAAGTATTCATAAGACACCAGATTTTTGCTCCGACGTTCAGGCGCTTCAGGAGCATTCATACCGATCTTAAAACAACGATTCAATGCATAGTGGAAGTTTTCAATCTTTCTAATCTTTAGCACTTCTATGTGATTGCTTAGAAATTTAATGAATCAAGTCAAAAAGATACTTTTCTTCCGGAAAATAGTTTCCGGTTGGCCACGTCAGCTGCATAGGCTGCATGAGTTAGTAATCAAAATTTCGTCTTTAAAAACCTGTACTAGTTTTCATATAAATGATGAGAAGACGGGACCATTGTGAAGATGCTTGTTTCTTCTGTTGTTCTGCAAGTGTCTGAGAAATGTTCCCCCTCAGCCGCTCCAAAATTTTAATGACATGCTTATTAGAGTTGGTCATCAACAGTGGTACAGATTCGATGTTCTTCTCCGCCTCAGTGAATAGCGATAATACAATGCTGAAAATTGGATGTTTTTCTCCGCCTCAGTGAATAACGATAATACAATGCTGCAAATTAGATGTTCTTCTCCACCTCAGTGAATAACGATAATACAATGCTGCGAATTGGATGTCCTTCTTCGCCTCAGTGAATCACGAGAATATAAAGCTGCAAATTGGATGTTCTTCTCCGCCTCAGTGAATAGCGATAATACAATGCTGCAAATTGAATTTTCTTCTTCGCCTCAGTGAATAGCGATAATACAATGCTGCAAATTGGATGTTCTTATTTGCCTCAGTGAATAGCGATAGTACAATGCTGCAAATTGGATGTTCTTCTCGGCCTCATGCAGTGAATAGCGAAAATACAATGCTGCAAATTTGATGTTCGCCTCAGTGAATAGCAAGAATTCCAGTGCGTCGATTGCAGCTCTTTCGTAGACGCATAAACTCAAACTCTCTTAAACTCTTCTATTGAAGTCATTCAAGATTACAATTCCCTACATGAGTTGAATAAATAGCTTTTCTGACAACTCATTGTCCTTCACCAGGAACTTTACAAAGATCTTTTAGCTCCCCGCGCATGCATGAGAGGGCGCATGCACGAGAGGGTGCATGCATGAGAGGGCGCATGCTTGATAGGGCGCATGCATCATAGGGCGCTTGATGTGCGTCTTGCCGTCTGACACCCCTCCTAATGGGGATTTGAACTTGAGTCTGTATTTGACGCGTCAAATCTTTCAAATAGTTCATCACACAAGATCGAAACACAACTTCGTATGTCTGGCGACATTATCAAGAAAACGAATCCGGACATGAGGTCCGATCGGAACCTCACAATCTTCGGGTTGTCACTATAGAGCCGGTTACGTAAAACTTCCAACACAATGCAATACGAGTTTTGGATGTTTTCTTTGGAAGCAATTGGAGGTGCAGTGCTAATTGAACCGAATGTAAATATTCTTAGAGAGTTGAGTATGTTTAGATGCAATGGGGATGCATTGACAAGTTTTTCGAAATGTCTACTTGAATCCATTAGTTGACCGATTTCTTCTTACGCCACATCTTCCCACTGTTTTAAATGTTTCATTAATTTCTTCCCATGGAAGTGTTTTAATAGACGCCCTCCCTAATAATGGTCGTGCACTGCTTCGATCATTTCTCAATTACATTAAAAAATATTAGTGTTAGGCATTTCATTTATCGCTGATTAACTTTAAGCTTGAAATTATTGTACAATGACCGTAATTGTGGAGTGTCCTTTACAATATTGCTAATTAGTATGTTTTGGTGGGGAATCATGACACATCCACCATAAGCTGACAGATAACCGTTTGTTAATGGAATAACTGTACAGTGCACACCAGTGGCGCACACATAATTGTCTAAAGGTGGCTATCTACTCAAGGGAAACTTCAACTAATTTTTCTACTTCAGCAAAATCTTGTTTTTATACCAAACTAGTATGTAACGGGACACGGCAAATGCTCAAACAAAAGAATCCATTCACAATTTCAGTTTGTTCGCATCCCCTTCTATTGTGTATCTGGCAACAGTTGCATCAGGTAACTTAGAGGAGTAATCCCATATGCACGGATCACATCACCGCCATTTTAATGAACAAGGTGTTTGACCTCAGCGGTGCCACCATGTACCATGCCATGGTGGTGTCACTGCTTGATACATGGGTTCCTTCACATTCTGAGACGCCTAAAGCTGGTTCTTAGTGACCGTGCTGAGTTGGTAATACCTTTTTACAGCCCGTGTTATTTACCAAGAAGATGAAATTTATTTTTTACGTGAAGGAGTCTGTGCAATGTATTTCCTTTTTTTTTCGGAAAAGTTGTCACTGTTTGAAGATTGCACAGGTTACGCTGGAGTTCTTTGTTCTCCTTAGTGCTCCGTTGAGGCGGTGTTGCAGTCCATGCGATGCTCACTTATCACCGTTATTCGAAAGATTAAGTAGGGACTTGGTTGTTCGCTGAATATTGAACGCACGTATGCTTGCGGCAGGAAGTAACAACGACCTTACCAGGTGGCTTGCAAGCGTTGATCGATGACATCCTTGCAGTCGAATAAAAATGAATTTTGTTCGTTGTGAATTTCTTCAAAATCATCTGCAAGAACCCAATCATTTTTGTATTGGCGGTTAAATTTGATTTCTCGCATTGCACCATCTTTTCCAAACCATATATCAATGAGATATTCTAACATTTTGAAGCTTGAGTTTGCATTTATTAGAATTTGAAAGTAAGTGCTACCTGTGGAATCAATTGAGACAGCAAACAAGTTTGAGTCAATTTAAAAACGTTTCCACTTTTTTGTGAAGTGTTTTGTCGTAGGCATAATAAATATGAATGTCATATTATTCCATTGCCACCGAATCATGAGAAAATTATTGTTCAGCTCGTTAATGAAGTCTTTTCAACTACAGAGTTTTGCTAAGAATCCATTTACACCAAATGAACCCGCTAATATACTATAACATTAAATAAACCCTGACATTGAAAATAACATTTATTCAGGAAAATATTTGTGGAGAACATAGTAGTATTTACATATACCAGGCAACTCCAAGACCTAGTGGTTGTTCCACGACTAGATCTCATTACATGGACCCCTTCCATGAGGCGCTTGCTCTGCTCTTGGACCAGGGCAGGAGTTATTGGAATACTCGAATTTTTGTCAGGTTTAGTAAGGGAAACCGACTCTATTTCGACGAGACCCTGTAAATGTATGTTTTGTGCAAGACTGCGAGTAATATTGAACTCACGGTTTCAAAACTACTTAAATAACCTTGAAATACTCATCTTGATTTTTTTTTTCAATTTTGCTGTTGGAGGCGCATTGTAATTCCATTATCTGGTTTGCTTTTCAGATGCCAATATTAAACTGCCTTAGACTGGTCCAATGAAGGTAACATCAGCGTAGCATAAGGTGATAAATCGTAATGAGTGAAGCAGAAGAACAAGTTATGTGCTCGCTGTTGTGCATGTTTGGTATCAGGGGAGTGTAAGGTGGTAACTTTATTTGATTATTTACAGCACTGTTTTCAGTACAAAAATACTAAGACATTATAGTAAATCTATTTGCCACTTAGCTCAGTTCTATCAGTGCTGTTTATTGTATTTCTCAGGTAAGGGGGGCAGGGCAAATAAGTTTAATAGCTGCACCAGTAAAATTTTCATTCTTTCATTTCAAATAATTCTGCTAAAGAGCGACCGGCCCCTTGCTTTCTCCTGGGTACACGTCTGCTTAAGCATGCGACATGAATGTGTCCTTCTCTCCCCCCCTTCCAGATGTTCCCCCTACGTCTCTTGATGGCAGAGGTCCTGCTTCTAGCTGTCTCCAGTAGTGCTCTAGGACCTCCCAATGGCACCGTTGGAACGCTCGGTACGTTGAATAGTATACCATCGTCGGTATGTGGGGTAATACAATGATCAGTACCTAAGACCTTATACATTGTCGGTATTTGGGATATTATAATTACATCGAAACGTGAAACATTATCGGTACACGAAATATTATGATATAATCGAAACTTGGAACATTATAACGTTATCGGTACACGGGATATTATACCATGATCGAGACTTGGAACATTAAAACGTCATCGGTAGACGAAATATTATGACATCATCGAAACTTGGAACATTATAACGTCATCGGTGCACGGGATATTATGACATCATCGAAACTTGGAACATTATAACGTCATCGGTTCACGGGATATTATACCATCATCGAAACTTGGAACATTATAACGTCATCGGTACACGGGATATTATACCATCATCGAAACTTGGAACATTATAACATCATCGGTACACGAAATAATATGACATCATTGAAACTTGGAATATTATAACGTCATCGGTACACGGGATGTTATACCATCATCGAGACTCGGAACCTTATAACGCCTTTGGTACACGGGATATTATACTATCATCGAGACTTGAAACATTATAACGTCATCGGTACACGGGATATTATACCATCATTGGCACATGTGACACTATGATTCATCGGTGAGTGGAACATAATAACATCCTTGCATGTGTCATATGATAACACCGTCGGTACGTGTTATATTATACCATTATCAGTATGTGGGACACTATATCATCATCGGTGCGTAGAACATTACACCATCACCGTCAGCAGGTGTCATAAGAAGTCATGGGTTCCGTAAATCATTCCACTATGGCTTGTCGTGGTTCACGGAGAATTTTGTTGGTATTCGTGTGCTTGCAGTTCTGGTGCATGCGCAGCAGCAAAAGAAAATTTGTATAAGATTGAAGGTTAATCAAAAACTTCAATGATCATTTTTCGCTGGAATTTTGAACTCGCCTGAAATTTGATTGATACAATTCATCCAAGGCTTTGTCCAGATATAATACCGTAAGAAACTTCCAATTTAAGTTAACTCTTACGCGGGAAAAGACGAGTTCTTTTTTCGGTTGTAGACTGACCATAAACGCTTTGTTTTACGCTACTGTACCTTTTGATGACGCTCCTGACTCGCATAAACAGCGCGGCGGGAATGAAAGCTCTTGAATGTTTTGATTGCCGAGATCATTAACTCATGACCAGGGCTGTTTAAAACTAGAACACGCCCGTGTGGCTTCTTCATGATCTTTTGTAGGTCTAGACTCGGTGATGGAAAGCATGGCATGAGAATTTGAGGAAATTGGCGCGAAAAATTATCTTTGTATTTCAGTTCTGCGAGAGCGAATGTTAAAGCAACACAGGCACTGATCTTAAGGTGTTGGTATGGGGGGGGAGAGGTCAGGATATTTCAGAGTTATTCATTGATGCTACATATGACCAATTGCATTGCAGAAGATGTAAAAGAGTAAAAATATATTTGCGATACATTTAAATCTGATCTTGGTAGTCATTAAAGCCTCCGCGCCATGTCATCATTATGTCATTAAAGTTTCCGAGACATGTCACCGTTATGTCATTAAAGTCTCTAAGCCATGTCACCGTTATGTCATCAAAGTCTCTAAGCCATGTCACCGTTATGTCATCAAAGTCTCTAAGCCATGTCACCGTTATGTCATCAAAGTCTCCGCGCCATGTCATCATTATGTCATTAAAGTTTCCGAGACATATCACCGTTATGTCATTAAAGTCTCTAAGCCATGTCACCGTTATGTCATCAAAGTCTCTAAGCCATGTCACCGTTATGTCATCAAAGTCTCTAAGCCATGTCACCGTTATGTCATCAAAGTCTCCGCGCCATGTCATCATTATGTCATTAAAGTTTCCGAGACATATCACCGTTATGTCATTAAAGTCTCTAAGCCATGTCACCGTTATGTCATCAAAGTCTCTAAGCCATGTCACCGTTATGTCATCAAAGTCTCTAAGCCATGTCACCGTTATGTCATCAAAGTCTCCGCGCCATGTCATCATTATGTCATTAAAGTTTCCGAGACATATCACCGTTATGTCATTAAAGTCTCTAAGCCATGTCACCGTTATGTCATCAAAGTCTCTAAGCCATGTCACCGTTATGTCATCAAAGTCTCTAAGCCATGTCACCGTTAAGTCAATATTCAGCATGGGTCATTTACACGGCTGAGAAGCAGAGTCGCATAACTGCATTCGTGTTCTCGTGAAAATAACATTAATCAGCTCATGTTGTTATGCAACTTTGCTTCTTAGCCTTTTTATTTGTTCTATGAATTGCGAACAGTAAGTAATCTCATTTAGGATCACTGTAACCTATTGATTCGTTAACCTTTTCTATTCGTTTATGTACGTTGCACCATTTCACAAACCATATCAGAAACATATTTTCTGTACCAACTACGTCCCAGCAACCTCCTGCAGGCCATACATTTAGCAGACAGTGATCCTGTTCAAATAGCTTGGGGAGTTGGACAAGTTGAACGAGTAATCCCACGACTGTCGGACGCCCGAAGTTGACGTACCTGAAGGGTTTCTCGCAATAAACTTTTCAGATATCACTGGTGCTGGATAAACCTTCTCATCTCGTTTGTCTACATCCCAGTTTCAACAATACATAATGGTTGTTGACCATCAAAAGAGTTTCAATGGATAGATATTCGTTAAAAAAGGACATTTGTTTACAATATCAATTTTGTTTCGGTGATTCCCATTGAACTTCTTAAAATTGAGGTTGATGCACTCATCATCAATGTACTTTTCTCATGACCAAGTTTCAGATGTCAGTATTATACCTTTCTTCCATATGATGTAGATCAATTATGCATTGATATATTCAATGTTGTTTAGACTACGTTTCATTTAAAGCTGTCCATGGCTTTGCTTAATGTGAGTATGGTACGAAATCAAAATGTATACTGTGGTGCCTATTCTGGTCCCGTGGGGTAGTGGCTCCGTGCCGACGTGTTACGTTGTGTTGCGTGAGGCTGGATATATTTAGTGGCAACGTTACGAAAATATTTTTGGAACCTTCCTATTCTGCCTAACCTAACTTATGGACGCGTATTTCTAACTTGCGGAGTAATCGTACTTATTTTTCTAAGGTACGTAGTTCTAACTCGCGGGGCAAAGTACGTGTTATCAATTATGTATAGTCTACTACATGGTATACAACTACCCCACCATAACCACAGCGGGAAAATTTCGTATCCTACAGTAGAATGCCCAAGTGTTTTCTGACATCTTATAATGCCAGTGACAAAGTAGAATCTCTCAATGCAAATTGATACAACATTACTCATGGAAATAAAAACCGTTCTTTAATCATACATACGAAATTCATACAGTCCGACAATGAAATAAACAATGATATGATCCACCCGATAATCGTGAATTCGACAATACGAACCATCCCACAGTCGTGTGCGCAACATTAGTAACCGTTCAACAATCGAAAATTATTGTCCGCACGACAATCGGTGGGTCAAAATTAGAACCGTTCGACCAGTACGTATGGTGGAAAATGACGGATTTTTATTGAGCAGATTAATTAACAGATAACATAATAAATGCTGGGAACCTGTAAATGAGGTAATGCATTACTAACGTGACAACACATGGCTACCATAATGCAATACTTGGCACGTTCACATTAGAGGCATGTAGGGAAATGGTTGTGAGTAGGCTCATGTGTACGAAAATCACGAGATTACCTTAAGTGAGACCAAGACTGACGAGTGTTCATTTCGGGTCGCTGAAGGCATCTTGTGTCCTTCGGGCTGAATAACTTAGCATATCGTGAGTGGCAAGAGAGCGACAAGCTTAGCAGATCGTGAGGGGCAATAGAGCGTCAAGCTTAGCAGATCGTGAGTGTCAAGAGAGCGACAAACTCAGCAGATCGTGAGGGGCAATAGAGCGTCAAGCTTAGCAGATCGTGAGTGTCAAGAGAGCGACAAGCTTAGCATATCGTGAGTGGCAAGAGAGCGACAAGCCTAGCAGATCGTGAGTGGCAAGAGAGCGACAAACTCAGCAGATCGTGAGGGGCAATAGAGCGACAAGCTTAGCAGATCGTGAGTGTCAAGAGAGCGACAAGCTTAGCAGATCGTGAGTGGCAAGAGAGCGACAAGCTTAGCAGATCGTGAGGGGCAATAGAGCGACAAGCTTAGCATATCGTGAGTGGCAAGAGAGCGACAAGCTTAGCAGATCATGAGGGGCAATAGAGCG
>SDVV010035992.1:0-10996 GCA_016164225.1 Gammarus roeselii
TAGCAAGCATAGCTTAGCAAGCATAGCTTAGCAAGCATAGCTTAGCAAGCATAGCTTAGCAAGCATAGCTTAGCAAGCATAGCTTAGCAAGCATAGCTTAGCAAGCATAGCTTAGCAAGCATAGCTTAGCAAGCATAGCTTAGCAAGCATAGCTTAGCAAGCATAGCTTAGCAAGCATAGCTCATACTTAAACGTAGATTGTTTGAATGTTACAAGTATTTCATTTTCGTCACCAATTTTCCACAAACTAACACATGGTCTAGAATGGGTTTTCTTATTTTTTCTCCAACATCTCCTGGCACTTCACCCTCTATCGTCTTACACACAGTATTTTCATATTCAACTTCATTAGTTTTATAAACTGGACAATGACTTTATTCGAGATGATGATATAAATTACATGTCAATTTATCTTTATTCAAGTTTATTTGTTCTCTGTAAGTTTAGTGCACACCCCCCATCCCTCCCTTGTTATTGAAAAAAACGCCAAATCAAGCTATATTCTAGCCTTCCTCAACAGTATCACAACGTTGACTATGTGTTTGCAGATGTATATGTTGAAGCGTATGTACGTGTACACAGTTGAAAGAAATGTATAACAAAATTTAAATTTCAAAATTCAATAAAATTTCAAATTTTTGAGGGATAACAGAGCCAAGTCGGTTTATTGAATTGATAAATTGGCTCCTAAAGTAAGTTCGGGGACTCGACAAGGTGAAATTTTATTGAATTTTGAAGTTGAAATTTTGTAATAGATTTTTTTTCAACTCGTGTACACGTACATACGCCTCAACATATACATGTACAAACACTAAGTCAACGTTGAGATACTGTTGAGAAAGGATAGAGTGTTACAGTATGTTGCACGTGTCCGACGCCACAAATCAGGTGCAAAAGGGGTCAATTACCAGACACAAGCCAAAAATCAGACATGAACAATACAGGAACATCCATAACCAGAAAACATACACACACTTTGAGACCATAAACAACATTCGTGCGCATGCGTGCCAGCTTCAAACTGTACGCACTATTAAAAACTCTCAGTTTGAAATTCATCGGTACCATGTTGACGGGTGCGCAACTCTTGCCAATGGGAGTCCTTGAACTCCTAAATATTGAAGTATGATCCTACAATAAACATACAATAAGCTAACAACAAGACCAAAATTGTAACAAAACGAATCTTCTATATGTATAATATTCACGTCAAACATTGTACCAGGGTGTAAGACGATCTATAAAATGCTAAAAATATACAACATGTCACTAAATTATACCTGAAATATTGTTCAACGTTGCAGATACAAACTTGATATATCCTTAATATTCCTATAATTGTATAAAATACCCATTACCTTGCATCGAAGATGGAAACTGTACTGTGAACATACAAAACCTAATGAAATATACTAAGCCGCTCGAGTTAAAATAAAGAAAGATCAATTCTTTACCATACCCAAAACATACATTAAAAACAGTGTTGTACGAGAAAAAATCCAGCATGTTACCAACCGAACAACTAACGTGAATAAGTTACCAAAATATGCGAGCAACATACGCTGCAACATATAGTAAATGACGAACACGGTATAGTATATACAAATCTTATGAAATTATCCTCCAACTCAGTCCGAAACAGGGTTAAAACAAATCTTCTTCAACTATATTAACCACAGCTACTCGTAACAGAATGCCAAATATATTCATAAAAATATCACGATGATGCAAAAAACGACCAATTATGCCTAAAATTTTGTGCTACATGAAAAATGCAAATTTGTAATTTCCGGAAAAATTCCAATAAAAAACAATACAAATTCAACATGAATCAACCGATCATTACTAGGAATACATAACACAATATAATAACTTACAATAAATTCGTATCGTTCAGCTACCATCGCTGTTGGAACACCGCATCAATGGAACACAGATATATCTGGTACAAACCAGGGTAATGCGTTATGGAGTATACAGATTCTCGAAACGAAGCTGCTGCATCAACCCAAAATACTAACATCAACTTGCCTACTACCAGACTAATAAACCATACTATTCCTATAGATATTATATACATATGAAATAAACGACTGGAAAATACACAGAACATTGCCTAAATTCAATATCAGGCTGGTACCCAGCAGAAGCGATCGCACACTAAGGCTGCAAATCGAGTTATAAAACATACCTACCACACTATTCCTATTAACAGTATACACAATATATATAATAACAAACGAATAAAACACACAAAATATCCCAATCCAACAGCTAAGAACCCCACCAACCAACCTCCGAATGAGTCCATTATACCCCAACTAGATGAGAATACAAACATATATGTACAGAAAAAATATATATAATTATAATGACAAATCAGTCATGGAAAAAATACAATTCTAATAACAAATATGAGCAATCTCACCTAATTTTACAGGAGCGCATCCATCTTTTTTGCCTAGGGGATCCCTACACCCCCACCCCTCCAAAAATGTGCTATAACAATATTCCTGCCTGAACCGAATAAATATAAAATGAATAACAGAAAGGAACCAATAATACCCCAATACAGCTATCTAAAGAAGAAAAAAACATATATAAATACAATAAACAGCATTAATTAATAATATAGACTAAAATGTTCATAACATAAGCCTTCCCCTTGCATATTCGAAAGCGAGGGGCCGAAAGCCCCCCGACCCCCCTTCCACCCCTCCGCGTCGCCCACATTCGCGCCGACCGCCTTCGCGCCGCTGAAATAGTTATGTGCGAATTCCCGTAGACCGGAAAAATTCCGCGTTTTGTGCATATATACTCTACTGTTACGGTTGCTGTCGTGTGTTGAAGGCAAAACTCCCAAATCGAGTTGGGGTGCCAGAGTTAGGGAGCATATGGATAAATAGATTTCAGTTTCACATTCGGAGGCGATTCGTGTGGGTTGTCCGTCGTTGAGAAGGACCAGGTTGTGAGTGTTTATGGTGTTAGCCATTACAACTCCCCTGGGGTCTGTTCTCACTCACACCCATGTTTCAGGTTAGCTGTCGAAGTCTCCAAGAAGGAGTATTGACGAGAGCAGTTGGTTTAGCAATTCGGTCATTAGTGCTTTCAAGAGTCATGGCTTCGTGACGAGTAGATGGATACCACTTTTATTAGCCTTGAGACGCATACCATCATAGCGATAGCTTGGAGTTCTGTCCTCAGGGGAAGGAGGAGGTGTGGTACGCTTTGGTGGATCATAAGTGCCACTTCGCCGTGAGCAGTCACGTTGGTGTGGCCTTCGCGGCGGAGTACGATTTATTGGGGGATTCTAAAGGTGGCGGTCTCTCTGAGTTTGGTCTCTTGGAGTTCTATCACCAAAGATTTATGGGTGGCGATTAGGGATAGTAATTAATCTTTCGTGTTACCGTGTCCCTGACAGTTCCACTGAAGTATTTGGTGTTCATTTTGGAGGCTGTTCACACTCAGATCTTGATGAACTCGACTGTTCGCGTGATTTGCTGGAGCTTTTGTGATGTTCGCATTTATGAGTTTGCCCAGTGGTTGCGGGTCGGAAGTGTTTCCGGGAGTGTCCGCCTTCGGTAGGAGGCGGTCTGATGGGATTGCTGTGGTCGCGACTGCAAGTGCTCATGTGAGAGGATTAGGGTTTGTGCTCTTTGTGTTTGCCTCGTGAGCGAGTGCGCTCTTCTTCTGTGGTAGCTTTTTCGGTCTGCGGGGGTGGTTGTTTAGACTGTGAGCTATTTGGGCCAGGTAAGATGACTGGTTGTTCAGGGGTCTCGCGTATGAGTTTGTCGAGATAGTTTTTATAAACGCCGTCATTGAGGTTGTGATCGTTCTCGCTAAGGGCGTGTTCGTGAGTTGGGTTTGCTAACGGAGGGTAGTGTCTCTCGCACTGGTTTTCCACGAATGGAGCTGCGTTTGGGACGTGTGAAGGTAGTTCTGGATTAATGTCCTTGTGAGCCGTTACTTGCGGGTTGTTACTAATATTTTTGCTCAGTGGCACCTGGTCATCAGAGGCTTCGTCATCTTTGTCTTTTCGTTTTTACAGTAGTGCGGGGGATGTATCCATCTCGGCGTCCTCCTGGGCACCGCAAGAACTATTTCTAGGACTGAGCATCTCTAGTGCAGGGGCGGTCGCTGAGCTGAGTGAGGAAGCACTGCAGCCGGGTAGGAGAGCTGCAGTTTTGTTACGATTTGTTCTAACGATGCGTGGATATCGTCAGGGGGAGAGGGGGGTCTTGGTTGAATTGACGATTTGACTGCTTTGGCATAATTAAGGCGATTTGGGTTGTTGTCTTTCCAGATTTGGATGGCTTGTTTCCGTGTAACTCTGCGTTCGTTTTGTGTGATTGCTATTTCTTTTTGGTCCATGATTACTTGGCCGTCGCAATCACCTGCCTCACGGTAGCATCAGCAATGGTAGCATTTAGGGTAACGAGCTGTGCAGGCTTTTCTGTTGCGCCGCCAGCGCACTTCTTAAAACGTTGGGGTGCATGTGGCTGGCAGTATGCAATTACGTGGCCATATTCAATGTATTTTTTGCACATTGGGGGCCAAGTTGCAGCTGTTCATCCGGGATTACTATGAATTCCGGGGCGTCGTGTCCTGGGAGGGTAACTTGGTATGAAGTAGAACTTGCGTTACGTGATTTTATCCATGCTGCTTGACGGACTTCGGCAACTCCGTAATTCTTAACTAGACTTTCAGCAAAAACACTGAGGTCGGTTGTAGGTGTGTAACGGGAGGTGTATATAATTAGTTTGGTATAGTTGAAGGACGGATGTATTTCAACTAACTGAGTTTGTTTGTGTGGGTAATCTTTTGCATAGCGTTACTTTGTTCACGTTCTACGACGTAGGCCAGATATTTCTTTCCATGTCGTTGAATTTTTTTCAGTTTTCCTCCAAGTTGTTTGGATTAGTTGAAAAGGCAACTTTGCTTGCACCACTTTCGTTGAACGTTATGAGGAAGTGGGTGGGGAATGGTGCCAGTTTCTTTCTCTTGGGTAGGATGTTCATTCTGGGAAGAGCGCATCGAGACTACAGCCTCTCGTCGTCCGACCTTGTAATCTATCTGGTATTGGAGGATCGCTCTCTCCGTCTTCTCCTCTGGGCAATCTCCATGTCCGGTAGGGTGTCCGTTTACCTTGCAGTAAAAACAGTGCTGTTTCTCGGATTGGCATGACTGGGGATCTTCCCGTTTGTCGTGGTCGTCCTAAGAGCAGTATGAGCATCTTTGCTTACCGTTACAGTTTCCTCTCGTGTGTCCGTATTTCTGTCATTTATAACATCGCATCGAACATCACTCTAATGGTGTAACCTTGGTTTTGGCGGCGCAGAAGGGAACCCTTATGTCTAGATATTTAGGTGGAGTAGGACAGTTGAATTTTAGTATCAAGGCTGTGGTGACCTCTTCTTGGTGTGATCTTTGGTGCGATTTTTGCATCGACAACGCAGTCTTCGTATGGAACGAGTCCAGTGATGTACTCCTCGATTTCCTCCTTCGGGATATCTTCAACGTAGATCAAACCTAAACTTGTAGAGAAAGTCGGGTGTGGCACTATTTCGCATGGCTCCTCACAGAGTCTAGTTTTGGAGAGAATTTGTGTCACTTTGAAGTTTTGTGTCTACTCTGATGGCAAAGCCTTCGTCGCCGCTGGTGGCGATGCTGAGGAATGGGCGGCCATTGAAAGAGCCCAGCTCATTTCGCAGAGTGTATGGACAAATATCCAGTCTGTCGTTGGCGTTGAACGTGATCTTCAGGTGTTCGGGAAAGATATGACTATTGTTGAACAAGTTTTGTTCATTGAATGGCGTGTATTGCTTCCTCCTTGCAGCCCTCGGAGCTCGTTTTTTTTTGTGGGGTGGAGAGTCGTCGAAGTTGTCGTCGGACGTAGAGGTAGAGGTACTTGCGTAAGTTGCGTGTTCTTTAGCTTGTTGGTTCTTACTAGTTCGTGGACATGGAGAAAAATGGCCTTGACATGACCCTCGAGCCTCGTTAGACGGGCGTCAATTGGGTTAGGTTCTTCGACGAAAACTTCTGCTTCCTACTCAGAGAGGCCGGTCACTTCCTGGACGTTCCTAGTTAACTCGTCGCTGCGGTTGTCTCTCCGGTCACCTTCGTCTGAGGTAACGCTGGTCATCATGGAGAGGTTGACGTTCGTGGCAGTTGGAGTCTTGGTTACCATAGCTCTGGAGGGGATGCTGGTCCCTCCTAAATGGGGTTTCTTTCTACTCCCCATCGGCCCTCATGATCTTGCCAGGGGCCAGGGAGCTCACTTTTGAAGGCCTCTTGACCGGCTTTACTGATTTTAAACTACTTTAAATTTAAAGTATCACAAACAAAGCAAGCAAACGTGCGGTTTAAGGTACCAGCACAAACTAGGGACCAGCCTGTACTATGAAGGGGGGTTCCGGTTAATAATCAGTATGTGAACCAACGCGAATTTCGGAAAAATTGTCCCAGTAATCGACTACTCCGTCAAGTGATGGATGGAAACAAGGCAACAAGTGAAGTACTGAAGGAGCACCACAAGGGAGTACCTCGTATTACAAAAAATAATTGGCCAAATCTCGAGGCAGCCTCAGAGCAGCTTCTTTGACACCGCACACGTTCAGAGCAATCGAAAAGTAATGAAAGAGCAATAGTAAAAAACAAATAATGAATAAAATGAAAGACGATTTGACTAATTGAAATGAATGACTGCTAAGAGTGACATGGTTAGTAATGAAAGACTAATAGTAAAAACGAATATTGAATAATTTTAGACCAATAGGAATGAATGACTACCAAAAGAGACATGATTTCAGAAGAGAGGAGCCCACTGATCGAACCCCAGAAAAAACAATAGTATTTCATGTATTGTGTGACGATTCAAATGCTGATGCTTCATCTAAATTTAGCCAAGGCTTTGCCAAGGTATAGCGCAATATAAGCGTAACTTATCTTAGTAACGGTGCTTTCCTCCGTGGAAAGTATACGCATGGATCAAAAAATGCCTTCAACACAGAACCCTAACTGTTTTAGTGAACGGATAAATTTCTGTCCCAATGGAAGTGTACTCCACTAAGCACCGAGTCAAACACTTAACTATTGTCAGTGTTCAACTGTGCAGATTAATACAGGAGTGTGAGGCATTGAGGAGGATCCAAACAAGGTGGAAATGTACGAATGAATCAAAAGGAAACCATCAAATTGACGGGGCGGAAACCATATGCCATTAAGAGACTCTTTGTTAAATACTTGGATTTTGAAGAAACAGATTTAAACCCATTCCCATATTACCTGAAAAGTAATATCGATTGTTTGAAAATAATGACTGCAGAAATTAGGCGTGCGGGCGCATAACAGCGCTTCATTCGATGGAAAAGATGCAAAGGCAAGTCTGGTAGCGGAAGAATATGCTCCTGTCCCATAAGGACCTACACATCTTGGGATAGAACCATGTTCACTATCTGAAAACTATTAATCCAAACAGTAGGAAGCTCTTAAACACAGAGCAGTTCAAAGAAATCTTTCGAAATAAATAACAGAAGCAAAGGAAATGGATTATCATGACAGATTATTAGCCTGAAATTACATTCAATCTAGATATAAGATTCATGGTCATCAACGTACGGGAATAGCTGGAGTGATGAGCATTAAATATCAATGAAAAGATTTGCGTTAAATATCAATGAAAAAACAAATGATGTCAAAAAAAATAAGCCTTGTAGCTGGGGCGCTAGAATCTTGCTACCGTATCCACCGCGTGTCGTAGAAGGAGACTAAAAGGGCACCCCGTAACGGGGGGTAGAATCGTGCTACCGTAACCCCTGCGTGTCGTAAAAGGCGACTAAAAGGGGCGGGGCGAAGGGGTTAGAAATCCCTTTCTCTGTAAAACCCTTCCTCAGAGACGAAAAGACGAGCGGAGGAGAAGAGGCTCACGCCGCTCCGAGCCCTATTGTTAGGGTCGCTGAATGCGCGTTACCGTAGTACGAATGATGTAATGAGGAGGGATATTGGTGAGATGTTTGTGAGGAGGAAGTTTGTGTTGGCGCTGAGTAAGACGAAATTGAAAGGTAAGGGAGAATGTGAGTTTGGTGTGGTAAGTAGAAGAAAGTCTGGTGTGGAGGAAGGTTAGGCACGAGAAAGTGGAGCTTTGATATTGAGTGATCGGTTGGCTAGTAGCGTGTCCTCAAGATTGATGTGGGTGAAAGTTGAGTTAGGCGTAAAAAGATGGGTATTTGTGAGTGCATATGGTATAGGTAGCGAGAAGAGTGAGGAGGAGAGGGAGCAATTCTGGATAGACCTGAGTAAGTGTATTGAGAATTCTAGCGGTCAATTCAGTGTAGTTGTTCTGGGTGACCTTAATGCGAGAGTTGGAGATGCAGTGGAGGAAAATGCGGTAGGAAGGTACGGTGTTCCCGGTAGAAATGACAGTGGAGAAAACCTGATAGGTCTGTGTATGGAGCAGGAGTTGGTGGTCGGGAACAGTTTGTTCAAGAAGCGAGATATCCACAAGTACACATGGGTAAGGATGGCCCGCGGTGCAGTGGTGGAAAGAGCGCTGATGGATCTTGTGCTGATATCGAGGAGAGTGGTGGGGAGGCTGCTGAGAGAAGAGGGTGGAGGAGTGTCTGACAATCTGCTGGTGGAAGGTAGATTAAGAGTGGAGCAGAGGTGCAAGGGCTACGAAAGAGTGGGTGGAGGAAGAGAGGTAGTGAAAGTGAGTCAACTGAATGTGAGAAGCAGAGCTGAGGAGTTCCAACAGACGTTGAGAGAAGAATATGACAACGTGAGAGGACAGGTTCTGAGAGATGTGGAGGAAGAATGAAAACGTTAAGAGATGCGTTGCTGAGATGTGCGAAGATTGTGTGTGGTGCGCGCCGTGTGGGCGGGGGCAGAAGGAAAGATTGCAAGTGGTGGAACGAGGAGGTTAAACTGGTGGTGGCACGGAAATGAGGAGCGTTTGAGGAGTGACTGCAGGTGAAGTCGGTGGTGGCATATGCAGGCTATAAAAAGAGGAGAAACGAGGTAAAGCGGGTGGTGAGAGCCAAAAGGGACGCTGATGCGAGGTGGGGCAGACGGTTGTGCTAGAATTTTGAGAACAAAAAGATGTTCGGGAAAGAGGTGAAGAGGGTGAGAAAGGAAGAGACCGGAAAGGAGGAAGTGGTGAAAGATCAAAACGGCCAGTTGTTGCTGGAAAGTGATGTTTGGAAGAGGTGGGCCGAGTATTTTGATGAGTTGATGAATGTCGAGGATGACAGAGAGGTTGACATTGTTGCTGAGGGTGGTGGTGTTCGGATGCCAGTTTTGGGAGAGAGACTAGTAGCGGAAATTACCAAGGAAGAGGTGCAGGAGGCGGTGGAGGAGATGAAAGCAGGGAAAGCCCCTGAATTGGATTGCGTTGCGACCGAGTGCCTGAAAAAGGGTGTAGTAACGATTGTCGAATGGTTGGTGAGGTTACTGAACTTGTGTTTAGAGGCAGTCGTGGTACCAATTGAGTGACGCAGTGCCTGCACTATTCCGCTGTATAAGAGCAAAGAAGAAAAACAAAAATGCAGTCACTCGAGAGATATCAGTCTATTAAGTGGGGTTGGTAAGTTGTACGTGAGAGTGGTGATCAAAAGGATTAGAGACTGTACGGACTGTGCAATTGGAGAGGAACAGTGGGATTTTAGGAGAGGTAGAGGGTGCGCGATCGGATTTTTGCACTGAGACAGGTCTGTGAGAAGTACCATGCAAAAGGAAAGGACGTGTTCTGGGCTTTCATGGATTTGGAGAAGGCATACGACAGGATTGACAGGGAAGCGCTGTGGAGGGTGTTGCGCTGTTTGGAGTGGGCGGGCATTTGTTGAAAGCAGTGCAGAGTTTCTATGTTAGCAGCCAGCCGAGCATGTGCCAGAGTGGGAAGCGAGGCGAGTGATTGGTTCTCAGTGAAAGTGGGAGTGAGACGAGGCTGCGTAGCTGTTCAATATCTATATGGATGGAGTTGTCAGGGAAGTGAACGCGAGTGTGTTGGTTCGTGGCTTGGAGGTGTTGGAAGCGAATGTGCGGAGCTGGCAGCTGAGCCAGTTGCTATTTGCGGATGATACGGCAATGGTTGCAGATTCAGAGGAGAAGCTATGTAGGCTAGTGTTCTGAGTTTGGTTGAGTGTGTGAGAGGAGGAAGCTTCCGAGTGAACGTGGATAAAAGTAAAGTAATAAGATGCTCGAGGACTGTGTTGAACTCTCCTACATGGAGAGTTGTTGGAAGAAGTTCAGTGTTTCAAGTATCTGGGCTCCCATGTGGAGAAGACTGAATTAGTGGAAACTGAGGTGGAGTCGCGAGTGAAAGAGGGATGTAAAGTGTTTGGTGCACTGAAGAGCGTAATGAGCTGCAGGACGTTAGGATGGAAGCAAAGAGAGGGCTTATGAGGGCGTCGTTGAGCCAACTTTGCTGTACTGAGCTGAGACTTCGGGGTGAGAGCAGAGGAGAGAAGACGGTTGAATGTTTTCGAGATGAAATGTTTGAGGAGCATGACTGGAGTGTCGCTGAGAGACCGGATCGCCAACGACGTGGTTCGAATCAGAACAGGGATGGTGAAGAAGTTAGAGGACACAGTTGATTTGCGTGTTCTGAGATAGTTCGGGCACATAAAGAGGATGGATGAAGGGAGATTGGTGAAAAAGGTGTTTGAAGTCAGAGGCGAGTGGACGTAGGCCTAGAGAGAGACCGAAGTTTGGGTGGATGGGTGGCGGGAAGCAGGCGGAGGAAGGAGAGACGTGAGTGTAGAGGTAGCGGGAGAGCGTGCACTGGATAGGCGTGTTACACTTCCACGTCAGATTAAATAATTCAATCGAACGCTGCCAACAACAGCAGCAGCGTTGAGGGTGCCTATCTGCACCCCTCAACCTAGAGAACTGAGGGTGCCTAACTGCACCCCTCAACCTAGAGAACTGAGGGTGCCTAACTGCACCCCTCAACCTAGAGAACTGAGGGTGCCTAACTGCACCCCTCAACCTAGAGAACTGA
>SDVV010035993.1:0-10996 GCA_016164225.1 Gammarus roeselii
TTTTATGGGGACTAATATCTTTCCCTTTACCCATCTCGACCTGGAATTGAAAAAAGACATTATTTACACCTCAAATGAAATTTACTACATGAAAATTAAACGACTACATCATAGATTCACTTAGAAAGTCATCAGAACACAAAAAACACCTTACACCGACCACAGCTGAACTAGAACCGAGCGAAACGTGGGCTGCAGCATGTGGACCACGTGATGGAATTGATCATTGCCATAGACCGACAGCTAATTATTGCTAGATATCACTAGAAACCTGCTAAAGGAGATCAAATTTACTACTGAAATACTCGTTCTGCATAAATAATACGAAATAAATCATCTATCATTACATAAATTGTGTTTATTTCACCTTCTTATGTAAAAATACCGTAATAATTTTTCCAGTACTGTATGTATTTATCCCATAATACACTGCAAAATGTTATCGTCCCAGTAATTCACTCAGTAGTTTTCCATACTGAGTGAACTACTGAGAAAAGTCAGTAGTTTTCCATAACTAGGGTGCCTCAATTTTTTCCATGTTTATGTGTATGAGTATGTGATGTCTGGTGATATTCTGTGAACTATATTTTGTGCCACGAAGTACGAGCCAGCCGCCCACTAGAGATGAGCTGTGATGAACTTATTTTAGGATTTAATCTTTCCCAGGCCCGTGTGTTTGTTACCTAAAAATATTAGTCTATAAGATAATCATCAATTGCATAGCATATACCCGCCACCGACAGGAGACGAGCTGACACGAATTCATTTGAATATCTTATTTCGATAGTTCAAATATTGCGTTTGAAAATGACGTTTAATACGTCACACTAAAGACTGGAAAAACTATTGCCATACAATGGAAATAAATGATTTAATAAAATTTTTAACCTGAGTCAGAACCTCCTGAGAACACGTGAATCTGCCCTGTCCTCCACCTTCTCCACTATCCCCGTTCAAATTCGAGCAACGTTATTTTTTTATCTTATAACTAAAATTCCTACGGCTATACCTCTCAAACATTTGCTGTTCGAAAATATTCAACCATCTTTTCCGCTCTCTCCCCCGGCTCAGCCCCGTAGAGTACAGTTGGGACACCTGTCAGCTCATAACCCTCTTATGCTGCCAGACCCAATGTCTTACATTTCAGTACACTATTCAGTGCACCCAGCACTTTTCCCCCTTCCATCACTTCACAGCCCTGGTACTTGAAACACTGTACTTAATCCAATAACTCTCAATTTTTTACTCCAATTCAAGCTTTGTTTATGCGGACCAATTGTAAAACTCAATGGATGTCTTCAAGATAATTTAAGGGTTCAAGCACTTAATCCCTTGCCTTGCATATTTTTGGTCTATCTCCAAAGTACATTTAGAAAAACAGGTGGTCCCGTGCGGCATCGCATGACCAGGAGACGTTGACGATGTAGTGTCATTTTGACATTCTGTTAAACTAACGAGTCAGCATTGTGGGGACTGATCCAATGACGAAGAGGGGCTGTGTTTCACACTCTCATAGTTTAGGGTATCTGAAGTTAAACAGAAAGATGGGAGGAGCCTGTAAATTAGTTAACGGCCTATGTTTATCAGTGTGCTAATAAGGTCAAGGTTTCAATACACCACGCCTCTTTGGGGAGGGCCCAAAAGTAGAGTGTTTCCCTTATTGGAGGATCACTTCATATACATAAGCAAGGCCCTCCCATATTATTTCAGGGTGCAGGGGTAAATTATAGGGCACATCACATTTCATTAGCAGAAGCTTCGGGTGGAGGGTGGGTTGCTTCGATTTACATCGCTCTTCGCTTTACACTTTTGCTTCGCGCTACACTTCATTTCGCTGTTCATTAACACTTTTGTTCCGTTGTGTCCGTTTATATCACAATCATTGACATAGCTCGATTGCGAGTAACCAGTTGACATATTACTTTGTTTTAATTCAAAATAATATTATAAAACAACTGGTTTAATCATTTGTACCCTTGCACCTTTTACTTGATTATAACAACCGTAAAAATAAAGTTTACAACACGTGAAACACTTACTAACGGATTGCAACGCACTCTCATCAGCCCGACGAGCCTTCTTGAATCCCCGTGCAACCTTCAAACCCTATTCACTGACCTAACCTACCGGGAAAAGCTTATCGCTTTCGGAAAACATTCCCGACTTTACAAAGTTCTCTAAACCCCAATCAGCTGTGCAAGCGAGTTGGTTTCTCCACCCCATAACGCACAAAGATAACAATACGTTTACGTAGATACGCGTTACGTCTTTCCGTCCCTGTACGCACCAGTAAGCGTATAATCCTCAATCGTAACATGTATTTGATTTAATCTTGACAAAATCATTTTTTTCGCACTCGAGGGTGTGCTAACTTACTCGAATCGAAATGTTTGTGCCCTACGGAGGAGCGAGCCTACTATGACTCGCGTTCAGGCTCTGGCAAAAACTAATCTCAAATTAAATCAAATTCAAGTACTTATTTTTTTATGAGTGCAGATACAATAACATCGTGAAGTGTTCAAACTGTCAATTTGCTTTATAAATTCTAGAAGAAATATATGAGTCATGTGCAATCGATTTCATACGCGTTATAACTCATGCTCGATTTGCTTTTGAAATTGATTATCAATTCCCGAAAGGAAATTGGTGCTGGCGTTGGATTAGCCGACAATAATATTATTGATGGGCGCTGCGAGCAAACAAATTGCTATGGCGCGGCCTTGCTCGGTACTTCCGTATCGAGTCGAACACCGGCCAATAGAACCGTCCCTTAGTTTTTTATAAGAGTTATAAAAGTGTGTGGTGTTACTGGCTTTGAAGAATATAATAGACTTCAAACTGGACAAACATCCGATAAAGATATTCGTTGACTGCGACCAGAAAAGGGTAAAAATCAGGTCTGAACAAAGTTACTGCAAATTTCTGCTTGGTTACTGCAACAGGTGTTCCACTTCTAACAGCTAAGCAATGCCGCCCACGTGATGAACCCAAAGAGGAAGAGAGAGACCATGCAAAAGAGAGTTGTCAATTGGAAATGATAGACTGTTTCAATTCCAAGTCTATTATTTTATATATTTTAATTAGTGTTGTCTATATTCCACGAGTATCCTTTAATGTAGGACACGCAGTAAAAAGACTTACAGTACTTCTCTACATCAGTCTAAAAACTTGTGTAAGCGAAAATACATGGCATATTTGAAGACCTGAGTTAGAAATGGGGCTGAAAATGCTCCATTAAGTTATGTGATTACTCAATATTGACAAGACGTTATCTCGTAGTAGCTGATGTTCATAGATGACTGATCAAGTAGTAGGGTCAGTATATAGGTTGCATGGTAAGAAAAAATCGTGTTGGGAACCGCACGCAACTAATTGTGCTTGATGCAGACGAATTTATTGAAAATGGAAAACAAATACTTTGTTTTATCATAAGCACGACTCGCAAATAAATGATGAACAAAAAATAATGATGAAATGGAATTCACATCGAAATATTTGATAACAATCATCTAGAACGGCTAAAATATATAGCATAGTGCATGTTGATCCGATATAATTTATTAAAAGGTAAAAATGTGAGGACACACACATATTTCAGTACAATCATTAATGTGTTCAATTTTTTTATCATAAACGTTCATGACCGTTGGCTCTCAATCGATCAATAACAATCATACCCTGGAGGTGGTTGCAGCTGATGTGAGAAGGGCAAGGGGAACCACCCCTCCCAATTTACCCCTCAGTTCTTCTGCTTCTCCTCTATTCGATTTATTGAATGCTCTATATATTTATTGACCCTTCATAATCAAATAAGACGATATAACAGGAACCTGAATAATCAATTACCTTAATGATGTGGAAATTCAAATGGAGATTCTTGATATTTATTTGCGCATGAAACGTTCGCCAGCATGTTCATATGATTACCTGTGCCGTGTATGCAGTCGTGAGCTTCCGATGAGGAGGACAGTTTAATGTCTTTGAAATTAGAATGAACTGTTCATGGTTGATGCATCGCCTATTTTAGCCGACTCAGGCAAACTAGAATTGGACTGCATCCTAATTAAATGATGTACCAAGGGTACTGTGAACCAACTTAAGTGGATGGTACTGCGATTGTATTTTAGAATTTCAGGATTGAGTAAGACTTCAATAAAGTACTATGAATATTTTGTATAGAGCAATACGTAATGCCTTCCTAGGGAAAAAGAGATTTCGTAAATCCTCTTGTAATTTGACATTAATATTGAACAGTTTTGATGATTCGTCCGAGCCGCTCGACCCGACTTAAAGTTCGTCGTGCCTGCCCTGTTTCATTTCCTCGATAACTCTCTCAAATCTTTCAGGGTGCGTCAGCATATTCTCGTAGAGAGGGGCACTGCTCCAAAACTTTCGACTCTGAAAAAAAAGTATATAATACAATCATACTAGTTGTATGTAAATGAAAAAAAAACATAAACTGAGTATAGCGACAACTAATTCGTTTATTCAATCTTATTTTTCACAATAAAAGAGGTCGTGAAATCGCATCAACTAAATGTATTAAAAATTTGTTATTGTGAGGAGAAACAAAACAATTTCATAACTCTGATTCCACTGGATCTGGCTTCATATCTACTGGGCCGATCACAAGCAACAAAACTACTCCTGCAACTATTTTGTACATCGAGGTATTTCACCTGCTCCCTCTGATCGTCCTCCATGAAGGGATGTGCTTGGATGGCCAGGTGCCTCATTGTGCCCGGGGCAACAGGGTTCCAGCTGAACCCAAGGCTGGCGTCAGGAGTGGGGTTACTGAAGGCAAAATATGAGGAAGTGTGAATTAAATTACGAACTATTCAGTATGTTGGAGACAACAAAAAAGTTGCTACCTTGATTTTACAAATATCTCAAAGTAGAAGCGTAAATAATTGTTACTCACAGCGACGATGTTGCTATCAAAACAGTATTCGATGACTAAACAACGGGAAAGCGTGCAGATCAAACCGATATTAATAAATCGGGGTTGTATCAGTGGGAAATGATTCATCAAAATGAGAGTATCTGCTGGATCATAATAGTAAATGTTGATTGTAATGTTCACATCAATGAACAGGAGGCAGTAACTATTTCTTTATTAAAACAGTTTGTTAATTAATACCATTGGACTACTCGTCCACTGATCCGTTAAAATGGATACCTGATAAATCGTTACTCAGTCAAATTGATCTTAAAGTATGTTGACTTTATAAACCAGTTACCCCGTGGCAGCGAAGTTGGTCCAAAGTTTCACCATCGTCTTCGACATGGCCTTGTCCTCCTCGTCCTCGTGGGCTCGGAAAAACGAGCTGTTTGGGAACAGATACGCTATGTCATCTACGTGACTCACCCCTGTGGAAAGAGTTAACTCATATTAAAAAGAAGCAAACGTATTTTCCAGCATACGATTCACCTAAACTAAGTTATTCGGTCGTTACGAGTTTGCACGTTCAACTGAAGAAAAATGTTGATGTATGAATTAAGTCCTTATATGCAACAGTAAGTTTCTTCATCGTCAGTGATCCGTCCCCTTACAAATGCTCATGGATTTGCTCCTCAGCGCAATGTTCAACACGTGCGGCTGCAAGGCAATCCACGGAGGTCAAGTTGTCTACTAAATTGCGTTGGGCGAAAGTGACCTCTGGTAAACAACGTCCCCAGCGCCGCCGACCTCACGACGGAGGCCTAAACTTGTCAGAACGAATAGATAACCACATCATTATGAGATCGTTATTCCCAACCGGTACAAAAAAGTACCATGGTACTGTCATGTCTCCAACTTCTATCAAGTACATCATCGGTTTACCCTAATGGTACAAGAAAGACGTATTTGTTGCAGGTATACACCTCATTACCTCCGTCCTTAGCACAGCACGTAATTGCGTGTGGATGAGCAAGCTACTTCTCGCGCAACTCATTCCTAAAGCCATGATTGACTACTAGTACCCTATTCCTAGAGATGAACAATACGAAAATGAAAAATATAATTTGTAATTAAATAAATATTTTTTGACGACTTTTTTTTACTAAATAAAGACAGTCAATTACTGAAATACGGTTTACGAAGACCAATTCCGTGGCCAGAAGAGCCCCGAAGTCATTATACAATTTTTTCGTCGAGTGTTAATCGAAGTTGAGTGGATTTTCTTTGTTGTCGATACTAATTCACTTCACTGCTTTGTTGACAAAATTGTTCATTTCATTGATGAAATGTTGTTGAACGCGGATATCAACAGAAAATTTATCCAGGTTAGTATTATAGCTAACTCAACATCGCATAGCAAAGCTAGTAAGGGCTCCATTATTTGTTTATCTATTTGGCTCTTCAGAATTCTGGAAGGGCTCATTGTTATTATTGCGATCAATAAATTTAGTTTTGAAATAATACGTAGCCTCATCAAGTGAGGCTTATCGTGTTTACGCGTGCAGCGCCGGCCGAGCGCCACACACGTGGCCACACAAGAAACCGCGTGCAGCGCCGGCCGAGCGCCACACACGTGGCCACACAAGAAACCGTAGGTAAACAATCCAGTAACAATTTCATCAGAATCTAAGAATAATAAGAAGGATAACCAGGCTGGGAAGAGCAACAAA
Organism: Gammarus roeselii; assembly: GCA_016164225.1. NCBI lineage: Eukaryota > Metazoa > Arthropoda > Malacostraca > Amphipoda > Gammaridae > Gammarus > Gammarus roeselii. The sequence continues at coordinate 6,613 of SDVV010035993.1, forward strand.
ACGATGACGTCATCAAGAAGACTCCTAAATAGTAGGAGTTGCTATCAGTTTTCCTTTCCCGTAACAATTGGCTTACTTGATGCCGTCCTATTCCGTATAGTCAGTCAACTAATTAATACAGTACTTCTTATCGTGATTGCTTGCGTTATTGAAATGAACAGTATAATAATCGGCTGTAATGTGTCACTATTGATCGCCATTGCAGATATAATCTATCATGCAAACTCTAGTGAGTGCAATCTCATATTATATGAGCTGAATGAGGTGATGAGTCTGGTTGCCATAATAAATTTGTATTATTCCTAATGGAGTCAATCTCACAAGGAGCATCAGGATTATTAATTGCAAGCAACGCGTGTTTATAATTATGAATACTTCACATTTTCTTATCGTTTCCGGGTCCGAAACAAAGTTGAAAGAGAACATGTCCAGGAAGCTCTGCTGGCCACGGTAGTCAAACTCGTAGAGGAAGACCCGATGTCCCGCGTCTCGCGTGTTGTTGTAGTGAGCGATGACCGTGTTGTCGGTGCAGATCTTGAAAAACCGGTCCCCCATCAGCTGCAAGACGGAACGTAGGCGAAAAATAAAAAATGCTCTTATTCACCTGTTGTCTAATGGGAGGACTAACTCATGTAACCATTTCGTAAAGGCTCTGCACCTCAGCTATGAAGTCAAAACGTAACAGCGACTCTTGAATCTCATTACGGAAACCTCCAACGTTCACACGTGGATCAGTATAACAATTTTTAACTATTGCTCTTCTCGCTTCTGCTTCATTCATTTCTTGCAAAGTCCGGAATTTCTGAAATTGAATTTAATGAAACACATCACCAAAGTGCATATTTTTATAGTTGACAACAGGCGTTCGATTACAGGTTCACAAAGACAGTGAAACCGAGTTGATGCCGCCGGCTTTATGTCATTAAATGTTAGGAAAATTACTCTCTAATCAGGGAAGCTTGAACTTTGGTCCATGAGCCTCCTTCTTATACCAAGGCCCGCTCAACTTTTCTATTGAATTGCGGCAAAAACCTTTTGGATATCAGGAGAGCTTGCTGGTGTGTGGGATGGTCATGGAAAGATTTTTAACGGACCTCGTTATAACACAATTTCTGATATTGCCAAAATAAGGTAAATTGGAACAACTCGAGGAGCTGACAGTCCATTAGGACGACAAAAAGCGGACGGATTCTTTCCAAAAGACAATAACCGAAGATACGTCAGAGAAAATAATACGATAGTAGTATTTCTCCTGAGATATGTTACACCAAAAATATTTCAAATTTTAATTTTTAAACCCACGATGAGTTCATCAGTTGGGCTGATCACTCAGTCGATATGCGCCAACACATAACATTGCCAAATCCACTTTAAAATAATACACAGGTCAGATTTAGTGGGATCAATAGTTACGATGCCAGAAAAATTACGGATGGCAATGGGCGACATAATGAACTCACTTCAGTTAGCTCGTCGGCCTGATCAGAAAACTTGAGGTACTCCCCCATGTAACGCTTGAACATTCTTATGGTCAACTTCAACGGCTCGTAGCTTGACTTGGTGATGCCCAGAGCGACGGGAGCCACTATGTTGAAATCTTCGTTGAGTGTTCCGAAAAGATGTTCAAAACTGTAAATCACTGCCCGGTGTACGAAAAATAATATCAGAACATAAGGAACATGAAAGTTACATTCATTTTTTTTGCATCAGCATTGAATCCATGTTAGAGAAGATTATTTCGAGTAATATGTAGCTCTACATGTACCATAAATCTAAATCCATAGCATCTCTTATTAGAATATAAAAAGCAAGCAAGACATGAAATGTTTACCACATTCAAATATTAATGATCACTTCATGAGTATTTTTTATTCAAAGGTAAATAAAAAAGTCATAAGAAGCGGATACAGGAGACAAACACGGGGACGTTCATCGCCTACTATGCTCGGCTATCAGGTTTTTCAAAGAAGTAGAATTCATCATATCTCTTGGATGATACTTCGTTCAAGCAATACATATAAAATATGGATGTGTTTGTGAGGGGCTCAGAGACACTATTGGAAGCTAGTGCGAAATCCACTCTCTGGACACAGTTCAAGTTTTAGTGTGAGCAGTCGCCAAGCCAAATGTAGCTTCGCGACAGCTCACACTACAGTGCCGGCTGCTTTCACAGACACTCGGCGGAATGACATCGTCAGAAGATCTTTGCAGAGAGCGGGACTGCCATCACTGCTGGAACCTTTGGGTTTGGATACAGGTTATGGCAAGAGACCCGATGGCATCACAGTTTACCTCTTCACAAATTGTAAGAGTTTATGCTGGGACAGTACTTGTGTGCATACTTATGCGGTAACCCTTTTGATAGGTTCTGCAATTTCAGCTGGTTCTGCGTATACAGAGGCAGAGGCACGTAAGTGCAGGAAGTATAGCGATACTCCGAATTTGAGTCAATAGTCTTGGAGACGACATGGCAGTATGGCGAGTTAACTGCCCGAATTGTGATAGAGATCGGACGCAGCTTGGTGGAAGCAGCTGGAGATTCACCAGAATCCTTTTGGTTCCAGCAGCGGCTGGGTTTGACCGTACTGAGAGGCAACCTATTTGGCATCCTATAACAGCAGGTCTGGAGGCCGGGAGAGGTTTCAATTGGTCAAAGGGCACTCCCCCCCCCCTCTGGGTGATCACATCCCACCCCACACTTTGCTCCATAGGAAGTTTCCTCTTCCCAAAGGTTATTTATTTGATTTTAAATGATATTCATCCAACAAATCCCATTATAAACATCTAATTCAATTTTCAATATCGACCAAATAAATAGCCTTGGGGGAAAAATCGTAAGGGTGCGTGAAATGGAATGATGTTTGCATTGACATGTGTTGCATTTGGAGAGAACCAATTGACACATTGACAGTCGATTTCATTTTTTCGCATTACAGACAGCGTCGACTAATTCGTAAATTTATTGTCTGCTTGCAGTTCAATTATTTCTTTTGAAAACGTAGTTGACAATCTGTAGAGTAGTCATAAATCTAGAATTGATGCTTTGAGACCATGCAGATGCCGCCATATTTCTATATATTTAACGTTTCCAACTAATTATAAATATCAAATTGAATAAAAAAAAAATGTCGTTAAATAGAGTAAATTTTATAGGTTGAAAAAATGCGAGCAAAATAACTACGATGAAAGTTTTCTTTGAAGTAGCTCCGTAGGTAAGTGATTTCATCAGTGTGAACCAATAAACGTCGCAGCACGCCATTATCAAATAGTTCACACCATATCTATTTCTCAAGTTGTGATGAGACTGCTCTCCATCAGACGGAATGCGCCACTAAGTTGTGTTGAGACTGCTCCCCATCAGACGGAATGTGCCACTAAGTTGTGTTGAGACTGCTCTCCATCAGACGAAATGTGCCTCTAAGTTGTGTTGAGACTGTTCTCCATCAGACGGAATAGGCCACTAAGTTGTGTTGAGACTGCTTTCCATCAGACGGAATGCGCCACTAAGTTGTGTTGAGACTGCTTTCCATCAGACGAAATGCGTAACTAAGTTTTGTTAGGACTGCTCTCCATCAGACAAAATGCACCTCTAAAATATGTTGAGACTGCTCTCCGTCACACGGAATGCGTCACTAAGTTGTGTTGAGCCTGCTCTCCATCAGACGGAATGCGCCACTGAGTTGTGTTGAGACTGCTCTCCATAAGACGGAGTGCGCCACTAAGTTGTGTTGAGACTGCTCGCCATCAGACGGGATGCGCCACTAAGTTGTGTTGAGACTGCTATCCATCAGACGGAATGCGCCACTAGGTTGTGTTGAGACTGCTCTCCATTAGACGGAATGCGCCACTAAGGTATGTTGAGACTGCTCTCCATCAGACGGAATGCGCCACTAAGTTGTGTTGAGACTGCTCTCCGTCAGACGGAATGCGTCACTTAGTTGTGTTGAGCCTGCTCTCCATTAGACGGAATGCGCCACTGAGTTGTGTTGAGACTGCTCTCCATAAGACGGAATGCGCCACTAAGTTGTGTTGAGACTGCTCGCCATCAGACGGGATGCGCCACTAAGTTGTGTTGAGACTGCTATCCATCAGACGGAATGCGCCACTAGGTTGTGTTGAGACTGCTCTCCATTAGACGGAATGCGCCACTAAGGTATGTTGAGACTGCTCTCCATCAGACGGAATGCGCCACTAAGTTGTGTTGAGACTGCTCTCCGTCAGACGGAATGCGTCACTTAGTTGTGTTGAGCCTGCTCTCCATTAGACGGAATGCGCCACTGAGTTGTGTTGAGACTGCTCTCCATAAGACGGAATGCGCCACTAAGTTGTGTTGAGACTGCTCGCCATCAGACGGGATGCGCCACTAAGTTGTGTTGAGACTGCT
>SDVV010035994.1:0-10996 GCA_016164225.1 Gammarus roeselii
CACCCAGTAGTGTGACGTCACTACACCCAGTAAAGTGACGTCACCACACCAGTAATGTGACGTCACTACACCCAGTAATGTGACGTCACTACACCCAGGAATGTGTCGTCACTACACCCAGTAATGTGACGTCACTACACCCAGTAATGTGACGTCACCACACACCGTCAAGTCATGTCACTCCAAAATAATCCATCGGAACTTATAATTTTTAAATTGGACGAGCAAGCCATTCATAGCATGCCATAACTGCCCATGACTTGTCTCACTATCTCAACGACTTTTCCTGTGATAGTTACATCTGTTTGCACCGTGTGCTGTAGCGTATGGATGTTCTTGCACCGTGTGGTGTAGCGTATGGATGTTCTTACGCCGTGTGCTGTAGCGTATGGATGTTCTTGCACCATGTGGTGTAGCGTATGGATGTTCTTGCACAGTGTGCTGTAGCGTCTGGATGTTCTTGCACCGTGTGGTGTAGCGTATGGATGTTCTTGCACCGTGTGGTGCAGCGTATGGATGTTCTTGCACCGTGTGGTGTAGCGTATGGATGTTTTTTGCACCGTGTGGGGTAGCGTATGGATGTTCTTACGCCGTGTGCTGTAGCGTATGGATGTTCTTGCACCATGTGGTGTAGCGTATGGATGTTCTTGCACCGTGTGCTGTAGCGCATAAATGTTCTTGCACCGTGTGGTGTAGCGTATGGATGTTCTTGCACCGTATGCTGTTGAGTATGGATGTTCTTGCACCGTGTGCTGTAGCGTATGAATGTTCTCACACCGTGTGCTGTAGTTTATGGATGTTTTTGCACTGTGTGGTGTAGCGTATGGATGTTCTTACGCCGTGTGCTGTAGCGTATGAATGTTCTTGTACCGTGTGGTGTAGCGCATGTATTTTCTTGCACCGTATGGAGTAGCGTTTGGAGATTCTTGCACCGTGTGGTGTGGCGTATGGATGTGATGGCACCGTGTGGTGTAGCGCATGGAAGTGATTGTACCGTGTGGTGTAGCGTATGGAAGTGATTGCACCGTGTGGTGTAGCTTATGGATGTGCTTGCACCGTGTGGTGCTGAGTATGGATGTGCTTGCGCCTTTTGGTGTACCGTATAGCTGCGACTGGCCGCGACCGGCGGTCAGCCAGTAACTCAGTGATGGCTGTGACTGGCTGTGGCCGGCGGTCATTATCAAGGAGGTTATATAGGTGGAGGCGGCACAGCCAGTTGTATGTATGCTAGCGAGTGAAGCCAAGCCACCGACCACAGCCACATGGCGGCCCGCCATGCGGAGGACCGAAATACTGAAGGATAGAAAGGCAATAATGCATTCTTTGCTCTCTAACTCTTGATAGCAGAAACCTGTACTGGTATGAGACGTGTCAGGATTGGATGAAATACAGATTTTTCAGAGGAACTTGATTTCATCTATTTATAATGACACATTATTACATTAAAGTCAATTTAAAATAATTCACTTGTTAGAAATTGACGAGCTCTTGGTGTTCTTAAGTTGCTGTACATTCGAAGCGTTTATCGCAGCATAGAAGAATGTTGCTTGAAGGCATTTAAAAACAATGCATTTCAGCAGAAGGCACATAGGATTTACCGAAGGATTACAACTTGAATTTAGACATAAGGTCGTATGCGATTGTTAATTAAAGTTTCATGCAGGGCTTGATGCACGCAAAGATGGGCTTCCGTGTAATTGTGATATCCGTTTTTATTCGAGGTTTATGCAGCTACAGTATACTGTGCAATGACTTACGAAAATTGTGCTATGAAAAACATTAAGACGAGGAGGACAATGCACAAGTCTTTATGTCACAATAATCAGGACCCCGAGGATAATTATCTACTTTATCACGTACTAATGCCTTCAATTCAGACAAGCGTGAGCTATTGAACGTATAATGAACTTATTTTAATAATGACCGCACAAGAATCGCTATGTTAACTTCTAGACCTTGATTCCTAAGTTATAAGGTTATAGTTTCTTTATGAAATGAAACAATCGCTATTTAGTGGTCAATTTGAAGTAATATTCAGTACGATGTGAATGTTCTATGCGCGATGCCTCTTTGACGAGTTTTGCAATTTGACGGGAAGCATGTGATTACCTCATCGATGCACCCAGTCTACGCACTGTTCTCTCCAAATTTACGATTTAAACGATACTGAATCACAAAATAAACTATTTTCTACGTTTATTATCTCCGGTGGAAATAAAGCCCAAATCAAATCAATCAAGTCTAGTATGTATTTACCTAACAAAAGTGACTACAGTGCTATAAGCTCGGCGCTCAGAGCAGCCGAAGGTGCTGCAATGAGTCGTAATCGCTGTGATAAGTCTTTCCTCTTCGTTCATTTCAATGCATTGGTGCGCGCTGGGTTGCCCCTCCAACTGGCTTTCAGCCAGCCGACAGCCAGTCCAGCCATGTATCAGTCTTAGGCGGCTGTGCCACCTCCATCTATCCAGCCTCCTTGGTCATTACTCGGTTTGACTGGCGGCGGCCGGCGGCCAGCCAGTTACTTCGTGATGTGCGTGACTGGCGGCGGCCGGCGGCCAGCCAGTTACTTCGTGATGGGTGTGACTGGCGGCGGCCGGCCGCCAGCCAGTTACTTCGTGATGGGTGTGACTGGCGGCGGCCGGCCGCCAGCCAGTTACTTCGTGATGGGCGTGACTGGCCGCGGCCGGCCGCCAGCCAGTTACTTCGTGATGGGTGTGACTGGCCGCCAGCCAGCTACTTTGTGATGGGTGTGACTGGCCGCGGCCGGCCGTTAGCCATAAGGAGGAGCAGCCCATAGCCACATATGTGTGCCGGTCATAACATTACTGTTGTGACGTCATACTGATGAGTGAACGCAACCAATCAGTGAAGCGAGGAATAAAGTTCCCGCTTTCCGCTTCTCTTATTGGTCGCTTTCAGCAATGTGACTACACCGGTCAACACCGCTGCGAAGATTACGATGATACACTTTCCAAAGATCGTCAATACTTGCTGTTCTCTGGCACAATAAATTGCCGATAGCATGCCGCTCTGTCAACACCGTCCTGATAGTGTTGACACGTCTCTCACACTCTTTTTATTACAAGCAATTCGAACCAATATAGTTGAGGGATCTGTTGCTGTTATCTAAGGCTAATGTTTAACTTGCGTTTGTTCGATTATCGTTAAGCCCCTTCAAAAATGTTGAGTATCTATACTTCATTAACTACGCCCTACGGGGAAGCCTGCAGTGACTTCGCGTTGAGGCTCCGGTGGAACATGGATGCAACTACTACTACTACTTAATTAACTTAATTGCAAGGCAAAAAGAAAATGTAGGTAGGGTAATTACCAAACAGGAATGTTATTCATCATTACACAGCTACATCATTAACGAGCTGTGTAAGAAACCATTTTTTTTTATTGGTACATCGGTTCAAAGCTTTGTGAACAAACACCGCCCAGGGGAAAAGTTGATGATGTGACACAGTGGAAGAATATTCCATTGACTAAGTGAGGCAACGTGTGGTCACGCCTGGTAGCGTGTGATAGCGTTCTATTGAGACGCTTTTTACCGAGAATGAAGTCATAGGTTTGTTTTGTAGGTGGAAGCATACATGTTTTCACAATAGGTCAGAAAGGGATTAATAAGGCTGTCGTACAACAAACGTTTGGCAGGAGTCGCGAGACAATTTCCGATTTTGTAAAGAATGATACACTATTTGGATATTCTCCCGGCAACAAATGAGACGCGATCTTTCCAGTTAAGTCTCAGATCAACCATTACACCGAGAATTTTTTTTTCTTCATATGCATCCGGTTTACATTTTGATTTGAATCCTGTATTGGGAATTAATATTTTCGTCCTGGAAAATATCGTGATCTGCGTCTCGTTGACATTCAGCGTCAGCTTATTGGATATTAGCCAGTTTGAATTGTGAACCAATTGATCATTCATATTAGAAACAGCATCATTGAGACTATTTACGGTCAAGTAAACTGTAGTGCCAATCTTCAAATGTACAATAGATAAACTGTCGCAAGTGTTTACAATGTCATTAGTATAGATAGGGAAGAAAAAAGTCCCAAGGATCGACCCTTGCGGTACTCCTACAGTTGATGGTTTATTCAAACTCACTAAGTGTTTTCAATCGAGAAGATAACTTCTATCCAACTCTTGTCGATGGAATTAACTCCACAATGCTGTAATTTTGAGAAGAAAAACTCATGATTCACGCAATCGAAGGCTTTGTTAAGGTTCATAAAAGTTGCAACAGTGAATTTCCCACTATCAAATCCATCAACAACGTCTCTGATAAATTTTTATAGATGGCTGTGAAAGCCTGGAAGCAAAATTTATTTTGGCTAAGTAGATCAGTTGAGACAAAATGAGTATAAGTAACATAAAATACTTTTCAAAAACTTCATTCATGACGGGGAGGACTGATATTGGCCTATAATTATTTTAGGTGAGTTTTGCTTTTATTTTTATAAATTGATTGTTTTAGTGATTTCTAGTACTTCGGCAAAAAATCCTTGCATGAGTAACTTATTGATATGTTGGGTCACAGGAGCTACAATAATCCCAGACATAGCTTTAATTATTACAATGGTTGGGATTTTATGCCAGTCAGTGCTGCAACTGTTTTTTTAACCATTAATGATTACTTTTTCTTCGTTTGGGTCGGTAGGACTAAAGATTGGCTGTTCAGGAATTGCATCATCTAAATAATGATCAAAATGGATGTTGTGGCAAATTACTGATTCACTTTGAGCATTAGGAACACGATTAAAGTTTTCATTGAAAGCATTTGAAATCGCTTGTGGATCAGTGATGACTTCATCATCAATAATAATTAAATCCCAATTACTGTGTTCATTTTTCCCTATAAAGTTACTAATGATTTTCCAAACTTTTTTGCTATTTCTTTGAGAGGTCTCAATCAGATTTTAGATATAGCTTTCACGAGCAACATTTCTCAGTTTATTGACGTATTTTTGAATTGTTTCAATTCACCTCTACTAGTGATGAGATTACTAATTGTATCTACGGTACAGTTTGTCCTATTTATTGTGATACAAGTATACCCGGTGTCATCCACGGACTCTTAGCTTGTGTGTGACGGAGCTCTTTTGTTATAAGCGAGTAATGCAGAGCAGACATCTGAATTGATTACAGCTGCACGAGTTACACAATTATCATCGATATTAAAAATGTTATCTATAAAAGTTGCACGCCTTGTACGCGTTGGTTCAGTGATTAATGGGCACAAACCATGTGAAGGAAATTGTTACAGTAGTCAGTACTTGATTAGCTCTTTAAAACTGAAGAAAATTTACTTCGAAATCATCCACATAATATACTCTTCATTACAAGCTTCATCAATGACAGGGAAAATTTCATTCATCTGTGGAGGAAAAATTTCTACCGATATTTCATACATACCTATTGTTTTAACTTCGCTTCCACAATAGGCGCCGACAAAAAGAGCCTTAATTTTTGGCCGATAATTTTGGCTCTTTACGTATCAATCAATTTGAACCAGAAAAATGCGATATTTTTTTAAAGTAAACATTACTTACATAATATTTTTGAGATAGGATCATATGCAAGGAAGATTTTCTGTCCTGTTATACACTTTAACTATAATGGTACTAGCTTCCGCTTGCTGAATTGTAGATAAATAAATTAAGTTTATTTAATTTGAAGACTGCTCATGATTTTGGAGCAACATACCAACGTAACTGATTTTGTATGTTTGTTGCAGGATCAGCCTCAATGATAGGGTACAATAGCGCACCAACCGGCCAGTTGATCTCCTACTGTGGCGGGCGGGACTTCGGGGATGCCATTTCTTTGCTAAAGTGGCATGACAAGAAAATCTCCAACATCTTCCCACATCCGTTCTTTGTGATGTGTGGTGACACTTTCTTTCTGCCCTACACATCTGGCGGCTGAAGATTCACAAGCAGTCTTATCAGCACAATCGTCTGGTGCTGCAGTTATCAGCCAGTACTCTAAGCCAGGTACGAATAATATTGATTTTTGTGGATCCTTTTATTGTGGAATAATTCAAGAGGTGTTGGTAATCACAACAAATACTGTGAGGTACTCAAAAATTAGTGCGATGCTGGCCGTGGACAACAATTATTGATCCGGTCTACTTTATAATAAAGTCTTCAATCATTAGAACTACATATGCAGCGATTAGTGAGTACAGTGCCTCTAGAAAAGGCCATGATTACACTAGTCAGGGAGCGCGTCTTGTATCTGAGTACCGGCGGTTACTAGGACGTCTCTTGAACGAAACTGAGGCTTGTCTCGGAAACAAATGATAGTGCTTTGCTGCTACAAACACAGGTAATCGGGTGAAGAGGGGCACACAAACGTAATTGGATCTAAAAGACCCAGGACTGATTTGAAACAAAACATACAACTGAACGAACCAAATTGCCCTAAAAATGATTATTTTACTCTCAAAAATTTCCAAAAGATGAGGCGAGTGAAATGGAATATTTTCAACATAAGCATATCCTAGACAAAGTTCAATCCGTCCAACGTCACTCTGAAACATAGCAATCTGCCGGGGACTTGATTTTTTTACAGAGATTTTCCCCGCTAATCACAAGATGGTATGCCATTATGCCTGTCGGGCTGGTGAGGATTACATTGTTTTCTTCCATTGTTGATATAAAAAGATTCAGAACATCGTCAAATTAATTTCTGAATTGTTCAGAAAACATCAAAGGGACACCATGTTCTTGATGCGATTTTTAGTATTTATTTTGAAAATAAAAGTAATAAATACGATATAGTGCGACGTCGTCATGAATTTTTTTTATGAAAAGTTTAATAATAATGGTTTCCCAAAAATGGCGTCTCCTTGAAATTTTTCGAACGATGATGCATACAATCAAAGATGTTACGGCTCGGTTTCGGGAGCTAACAAAAGCAAGTTCGAGGGCGCACCCCATTCGTCCTGGCTGGAATCAATTCAAAACGCAGACAGCATACGCGTTAACGCTGATAGTCTACTCGTTAACGCTGATAGCCAACGCGACGTCGCCGTTAGCCTACGCGTAAACGCGGAAGTGTATGCATCATTTCAGCCCTTAAACACTGATACTTCCGACAATGATTGACGGTTTGGAAGGGTTAGACTTGGTTCGGTAACAAACTCAGGACTTAGGTAACAAACAATTGGTAGAAGGACAGGTTGACAAATGATAGACATTTCAGAATTCACTCTTAAAATGTACCAAGACTTCATCAGCGTGAGCGGCTCTGAAGACAACTTTTCTATTCGAATCTACGCTATATTAACTTATAACTAAGGTCAGCTTATAACTAAGGTCAGCGCTATATTAACTTATAACTAAGGTCAGCTTATAACTAAGGTAAGCGCTATATTAACTTATAACTAAGGTCAGCTTATAACTAAGGTCAGCGCTATATTAACTTATAACTAAGGTCAGCTTATAACTAAGGTCAGCGCTATATTAACTTATAACTAAGGTCAGCGAGAAAATTTACTTTACATCCCACCAAATCGATGAGCATTGTTGGAGGACATTCTCCATTGGCATAGCATTAAAACGTCTTATTAATTAATAATCATGACAATTTAATGTTTACCGGACATTTAATAAGAAGACTAAGATTAGAGAATGTCCAACATGAGGTCATGGTTGACATGACATGTTATTGACATGACATGTTACATGCTCACAGGAACAAAACATGTAATGGGTCGTAGAGGATGGGCCTGCTAACGGCACAGGCTGCTACGTGAACAAGATAATAGGGAATTGGAGGGCTTGAAGAGATTTGGTTTGCATTGGAGGTATCTTCAAAATGAGTTTGATGAATTACAAAGTGTTGACATTGTTAATTGCAAAGAGGAGGTCAATTACATTTCTAGAATCCCTGCCCATGCAAGCTCAATCAGGTGTAATGTTAGGTTACGTGTAAAGGTACCTATACTGCTACTCGTCCTTATATCTATAGTAATGGAATTTAAAAGTTTAGCAGCTCTGTATTTTCAAAATAGTTGGTTCTGTTTGGACGAGTTACGGGACATTTGCAAATCCTCAATTGCTACAGAGATATTAAAAAGGGTACTCCTCATGAAAGAAATTGATTTGAAGAGTAAGTTAATTGATTCAAATCTTTGTAAACTTGCACTGCAGCGGAAAAGTTATTAATGCGACACAGAGTGGAAAAATTCCACTCACATATGCGAGGAAACGTGTGGCCACGTCTGATGTTATGTGACAGAGTTCTAATGGCACTCTTTAACTTAGGTTGACAGGTCTTAGGTTTGTTTTGCAGGTCAAAGAATACACGTTTATACAATAAATCAGAAAGGGACGAATAAGATTGTGGTATTAATGACTTTTTGCAGGAATTATTAGACCATTTCGAATTTTGTAAACGATGCTACACGACTTGGGTAAATTCCCGGCAACAAAACAGACGTGAGCCATCCACTTAAAAGCTTTGTTTGTGCTCCATACGCAACTGGTTGACCTTTCAATTCAACTTGTGTATTCGGAAGGAGCGTTGTCATCAAGGAAAATTTTACCACCTTCGCTTTGTCGACATTTCGCGTCAACTTATTAAATACACATCAGTTAGAAATGTGGACCAATTGATTAATAATATTAGTTAGGCCTTTATTATATCTCTTACGGTCGAATAATTTCTAGTATCATCTGAAAAAGCACTTAGGATAACATGTGGCTGGTGTTTACAATGTCATTACTATGTAGGAGGAAGGGCAAACGCCCAATGATTGACTCTTGTTGTACGCCTTTATTCAACTTGCTGACGGATTGTTTGTTCCTACTCACTTGTTGTTTTCCATCAAGAATACAACATGTTATCCCAGTCTTGCCAATGGAACTAACTTTGCAATGCTGTGTTTCCGCTACCAAATCTCATGGTCCACGCAATCGACGGCTTTTCTCATAACCATAAAAGTCGTAACTGTGACATCACCATTGTCTAACCCAAGATTTATAGACTAGAGTTCAGCTTATAAATCTTGGTCTAACCCATCAACAATATCACCGGTGAGTTTTATTGAAGGTGTTCTGTACTACAGGAGGCCTGGAAGCCTTATTGTTTTAGGCTAAGCAGGGTTTTTGATACGAAGTGTGTATACAGTCTACTAGCATAGTTGATCCCCACCTTTCGGGATCCATGCCCCCACTTTACCACTACAAACAATTTTTTTGCCCTCCCCCTAGTAAAAAAAAAAACACATATTTACTTTTGCGGGTCAAAATATGTTACTAGCTCTGCCTAATTGCCTCTAATATAAGTAAAATACAAGTAAATATATTGAAACCTGACAGTACTAAGCACTTATTTTGTCTTATTGCATATTACCTAAAATTATAGATCCAGGGAAATTTGGCAATTCAAGGTCCATTGATCAAGTTGGAGTATTGGAGGAATGAGTGAGATCCTTGAGCCTGATGGCGTCTATTGGAGGAATGAGTGATATCCTTGAGCCTGATGGCGTTTAGTGGAGGAATGAGTGAGATCCTTGAGCCTGATGGCGTCTATTGGAGGAATGAGTGAGATCCTTGAGCCTGATGGCGTCTATTGGGGGAATGAGTGAGATCCTTGAGCCTGACGGCGTCTATTGGAGGAATGAGTGAGATCCTTGAGCCTGATGGCGTCTATTGGAGGAATGAGTGAAATCCTTGAGCCTGATAGCGACTATTGGAGGAATGAGTGAAATCCTTGAGCCTGATAGCGACTATGAATAGCTTTGATTTGTAGGACGATCTTTGTTAGTTTCAGTCTAAGATCTCCTCGTGTCGTGATGTCCAGTCGAATTCTTTTCTTTATTAGCAAGTCCCTTACAGCACTGAAACCGCATTCCACCCGATATGTAGATGGAAATGGTCGTAGAAGCCGTTTTGTCATATCCGTTGCATTTATGTATTATGTCGCCATCTCGTCATGTAGCCACATCATGGCTTATGTGCTTTCTTTTCAACTTTAGCTCGACTTTCTCGGAAGTTTGGGTCCTTTGTCCACATTTACAACATTTGCCCGCCAAAATCAGTCAATTTCCACGTTGCCCTCCAAAAATGTACAATGCCCCACCAGTGGGGCGTGGGCCCCCCTTTGGGAACCACTGGACTCTATCATAAATGACTTGGGTTTAATTTTACGTCAGTTTATCTTTTAATTTCATAAACGGAACACATTTTCGCAATTTTGAGCGCTTTGGAAACATTCCTTGCTACATTCCTTGCTACAGCACCAGATATGATTTTTACTACAATGTTTGCCATGTTATCCCAGCAAGTGCTGCCACTATTTTTTTAACCAGTAATGACTGCTTTTACTTGGTTCTGGCCGGCAGGGTGAAAGTTTGGCTGTTCAGGAATTGTATTCATTAAACTATCTTCAGAAGCGTGCTGTCGCTAACCATCGATTCACTTAACTAATAAGGTATATCATTGACGTAATTATTGGAAGCAATTAAAATCTTTTGTGGATCAGCGATGCAATCATAAATAAATCCGAATCACTCAGCTAATTTTGACCAGGACGATTGCTTATGATTTTACAGATTTTTTGCTGTTTACATGAGAGGTCTCGATCAAATTTTGAATATAATGTTCACGAACAATAATAGTGAGTCAAGTGCACGCATTTTTGTTTGTTCAAACTCATCTGTACGCGTGTGAGGATGCCTTGTGCTGGGTACACTAACACTACCAACACTCGCTAGTGTACCCTGCTTTTGTATCCACAATACTGTCTGCCCATGTTGTGTTTTTGTTAGACATCAATCTTGGTCTCATCCACGGATTCTTAGCCTGTTTGTGGCAGAGCTCTTCGGTTATAAACGGAAAATGGGCATCGAACAGCTCAATTAGTAAATTGTGAAACTGTGTTAAACATCATCCGAATTTGCTGTGGATATTATTTAATTAAAGTTGTACGCTCACAGCGCCTATGTAACATTTTGAATGTTATGGTCGCTACATT
>SDVV010035995.1:0-10996 GCA_016164225.1 Gammarus roeselii
GCGGGCTCACGCCACTCCTGGGAGCAGCCTCTCATGTCTCAGTGTGCGGGCTCACGCCACTCCTGGGAGCGGCCGCTCTTGTCTCAGTGTGCGGGCTCACGCCACTCCTGGGAGCAGCCTCTCATGTCTCAGTGTGCGGGCTCACGCCACTCCTGGGAGCGGCCGCTCTTGTCTCAGTGTGCGGGCTCACGCCACTCCTGGGAGCAGCCTCTCATGTCTCAGTGTGCGGGCTCACGCCACTCCTGGGAGCGGCCGCTCTTGTCTCAGTGTGCGGGCTCACGCCACTCCTGGGAGCAGCCTCTCATGTCTCAGTGTGCGGGCTCACGCCACTCCTGGGAGCGGCCGCTCTTGTCTCAGTGTGCGGGCTCACGCCACTCCTGGGAGCGGTCACTCCTGTCTCAGTGTGCGGGCTCATGCCACTCCTGGGAGCGGCCGCTCTTGTCTCAGTGTGAGGGCTCCCGCCACTCCTGGGAGCAGCCGCTCATGTTTCAGTGTGCGGGCTCACGTAATTCCTGGGAGCGGCCGCTCATGTATTATGCACGCGACACTGTTTATTATTTATTGCAAGGCTGCAGGGAAAGAGATCATTCATCGTCTGCTGAGGGATGCAAGGAGTAAGATTCGCTGTTGTTTTATTCTCAAAATCTGGCAAATGATGCTTGAATTTGTAAGCCTCCTTGTGCTGTTGGCCAATTTTCGAAGCCATCGATAACTGATAGTCTTTTGACGACGAAGGATTCTTCCATCACTGGAGGTTGTTTGGAAACTACGAATTTTCATCAGTGCTAAAATGATGGAAGTCTCTCTAATTATAAGTGTCTCCACGACACTCAGTTATTAACCTGTGGGCGCTGATAACCTTTCCTCTGCGCACAGATGATATGTTGCTAGGATGTCACCCTGCTCCTCCCAACTTCCTCCTAACATCATTTCACCGTTTCCCTCCCCCATTACTCCCCCTTTCCATTTCCCTCCCCCTTCTTTTCCACCATTCCTCTGCTTTTGGCTCATGCCATTACATGTCAACATCAATTTTCCCGTATCAAAATTACGCTTACACTTTTTCGCTGCCCAATCACGCTGATGTAGACCTTCCTACGACTCCCCTTGGCATCGTTAAATTTCCCAAAAGTGTCCATTAGTTCGACGCACCCAACCCCTTTTCAGGCGTCGATTTTTATAGGGAACAATCTCAAGGTAGCGCAGACTGTCCTTCCCGGATATAGTGCCACACTACCTTAGACTGTCCTCCTGGGATATGGTCTCCTCCTAGCTGGAGCTGCAGGCACGGGATTCAATCCCCCACTAGCGCAGACTGCCCTCGCGGAATAGTGTTCCACTCACGCAAGCCGCCCTCCTTGGATACAGTTCCCAATTCTCTTAGTCAGCTCTCTCTAAGCAGTTTCCTTTACGTGCAAACTGCCCCCACTGGAAACATTCCCGCCCTTGACCCGACTTGAAAGAAAAATCGGGATCAAACCAAACTCCCAGACTTATTATTTTGTCTTCAACAAGAATGTAGATTTTCCTATCCTGATAGAGAAATTCATTGGAACTGCTTTTCTTTTCGTGTTCGAGTCGATCAAGATGCATTTAGTTTTCGATTGAGTTGATTATTGTATCCGATGAATGTGCAGGCGTCTGATCGACTCGAGAACATTTGCTTCCAGACCTACAACCGAAATTCCATTTTACGCTGAACCGACATCTTTTGGAAATGTGCACACTTTTTTGTACCCTATTTTTTATCGCCTATGCAATCAATTACTACACACGCTTCAGATCAAGGCAAGCGAGTCAAGAATGATGGCTTAAACACACGCTTAGACCGAGATTTATGATGGCGCTGCTCTCTGAATGTCGTTGTAACTCTTCATCACTCGCCAGAATAGCAAGGGCCGTACCAGATGGAGGTTCCAACAATGCTGATGAACTTATTAGACGAGTTGATGGCAGTGCTTGATCTGATAGGGGGAGAAGAGATCGGAACAAGGCGGGTATGTGGTGAGGTATATTATGTTTATTGGTGTGAATGGAGAGAAATGACGGGCTGAAGTGGCACACTGACATATACAGACTTGGTGCATTGTTTGGATCAATATAGACCTGTCATCGTGTACCTGCAGATACTGGTATGCACTCTGAGTGTGTCTTGGTAAATCGTTCTATATGAATGCTACAAAGTATCGGAAGTATGAGAAGATAATCAGCAAGAACGTACGTTTCTATTTTTCTATGAGCTAAGCCGCATGCGTTTCTCTGTTCAAAACTTGATAGGCGTTTGTGCGAGTGTTTGCCCTTTTCTGTTTCTCAACTCTTTGAGGTGTTCCATTACCAACGTGAACTTGGCATTCCCATTCCAGCGTCGTTATTAATCTTAACGAGTTGATGGACTTAGTTATGACACGCGAAACACTTTACGATAGCGGGGTAACTAGTTAGTATTACACTTCTTGCCTTACACGGTAACGCGTTAACGTGGTTCACACTCTATCGCGTTAACGTGGTCCACACTCTATCGCGTTAACGTGGTCCACACTTTATCGCGTTAACGTGGTCCACACTCTATCGCGTTAACGTGGTCCACACTCTATCGCGTTAACGTGGTCCACACTCTATCGCGTTAACGTGGTCCACACTCTATCGCGTTAACGTGGTCTACACTCTATCGCGTTAACGTGGTCCACACTCTATCGCGTTAACGTGGTCCACACTCTATCGCGTTAACGTGGTCCACACTCTATCGCGTTAACGTTGTCCACACTCTATCGCGTTAACGTGGTCCACACTCTATCGCGTTAACGTGGTCCACACTCTATCGCGTTAACGTGGTCCACACTCTATCGCGTTAACGTGGTCCACACTCTATCGCGGAAACGTATTCTAAACTGCATCGCGTTAATGTGTTCTCCACGGCATCGCGCGAACGTTCCTCTGCTGTAACGCGTTAACGTGATCTACACGCTATCGTGTAAACGTGCGCAACACTGTACTGCGTTAACCTGCTCTGCACTGTGTCGCGGTAAAGTGCTCTACACTATCGTGTCAACATGGCCTACGCTCTATCGCGTGTAAGTATTCTGCACGGTATACCGCAGTTAACAGATAGTGTTACATGTCTTGTTCTGCACGAATTCGCGTTAGCGTGCAGTGCACGGTATCGTGTTAACGTGCTCTACACGGTATTGCATTAACGTGCTCTACACGGTTTCGCGTTAACGGGCTCTGCACGGTATCGCGCCAGACCATCCGTTTTCTTTTATGTATCCTGGCAGTGTTGAGGAGGCTCGTTAAGAAAGCGGTTAGAAGAAGTGATCAATATTATATGCTCGTTTGGTGTGCGGTAATGGAAGGACAAATTGTTCATACTCGGTAGAACTCCGTCGGTGGTGCTCTCAAAGTAGTTACCAACGTTGCAGACTATTTCTTTGTTCTTTGATCTTAAATTGGCCAATGTACTTGCGTACCGAAAAATATACTGAAGTGATATCCTGTCGATTACTCTCCAGACCGTCGGTTACTGAAGCGTATACTGGGCAGAGTGGTTCCACGGAGAAGAATACAAGAGTGTAGTGATATACAAGACTCACTGGCTCATTGTTGATCATATACTCAATGGAGTTATAGAGGAAAACAAGAGTGTAGTGATATACAAGACTCACTGGCTCATTGTTGATCATATACTCAATGGAGTTATAGAGGAAAACAAGAGTGTAGTGATATACGATACTTACTGGCTGTTGATCATATGCTCAATGAAGTTTTAGGAACCACATGAAATTTCTTTTGCTGAACCTTCACGGCCGATAACACATGTCTTCACGGTTGCACGAACAGTTTGAGTTTAATATTTTCTTCACAAAGCGATATTACAGACGAATAAATTCGGGAAGGCAGAGCACATTGTATTTTCATTGATGGCATTTTTTTCTAGCGCAACGTGTTCAACCTCCATCGAATTATCTTCCCCCTCTACTCTGGGCTTTGATTGACAGTCGTTAGTAGACGTTGGATGGCGTGGTTCAGATCACCTGTCAATTTTCTGGCGCGCGAGGAGCCGCTTGACTGCATTGCTTACGAATGGGGACACTTGACGCCGTAATTCAGACACCTAATAATATTCTCGCAAGCGAGACAACAACTTGGCTTCAGTACTTAAGAGTAGAAACAGATGGTGGCGTAAATCAGACCACCTGCCAATTATCTCGCCCGCCTTTCTAGTGTGAAAGCTTAACTGTTTCACCACTTGGATTGGGTTAAAGCGGCATCGTTCTCATCACTCCGATTCCCATCACGTTTCTAGGGTCTGTTTATGGCGGTGCTTAGGAGTATATTGCGCACGAATGTGTCTCAAAGTGTTGGCCTTATTGATAGCGCTTGTTGGGCACTTGTTGCATTTATGGTGCCGTGACGTGTGGGCAAGTTCATGTTTACAAGCATTACTTGAGCGTCAAGTGGTCTGGCGCAACAACAATGCGCTCTGGCAGTCAGCTGGTCCAGTGATTAGGGTTCGGCGCTGTTAATGTATTTAAAACTTCTCTTAATTGCTGGTTTTGACTGTGTTCCAGATGTGGGTTTCACCAACAAACTTTTAATTTCAATTTGGGAAATATTTATTTTGCTATCGCCTCTGTCTTAAACCTTTTCACAAGATTTACAGTTCTGAATTAAAGCCCTATCGTCTTCTAGCTTATTAACCAATAATGGCATCCGTTTGCTTGCTTTATAAAAGAAGTTTATCCGTAAAGGCTCCGAGCAAAAGACTGTCATGAACGCTGTTTCAAACTCGCCTTACGAAGAAGACAATACTTTGTAAACCGGAGAAAACTCGCTTGGTCGGTAGAAGTTTGGTGTTGGTAGCTGTACAGGTGAGTGGAGCGATGTTACTCAGGGCCGATCGGTATTTGATGTTAATTCACGTACCTACATGTTTTGTTGCGAACAACGAAAAAACTTTACCTATATCTGACCAAATTGGTTTCTCCATTTTCACAGTAGATGTTTGGTTCAATTTTTTAAGTGCTTCGTTCCTTAAGCTCTTTCGTTCCGAACAAGAGAAAACATTGCGGTTCGTTGTGCTACTGAAAACCCGTGCTACTAAGTGGGGAGAGAAGGAATTCCATTACCAAACTCCGTAGGCTTGTAACCTATGAATGTAGTTCTCGCTCCATCTATTACCTCCCGGGTCCTGTTAGCGTATCCACGCCCGTGTCTTGTATTCTGAAAATTTGTTTCTACACGTATCCTGTGATTCCGAAAAGGATTTTGTCCGTTATCTTGAATCATGTGAAAATATCTTCTCCCGTATCCTGTATCCTTGCCTTGGTCGACGATGAATCTCTCCCCGAAATAGTTGCGGCCACTCCCTCCCTCCCCTTCATCGGAAACCGATAAGTTTATTGCAAATACTTCAGCGAATCAGACTCGGAATTATGCCGTTATTGGGATTGGGTTGAAACAGCCCGCTTGGGATTGAGGAGGTATTCGCAGGATCAATATTTCCAAGCAAGAAACTGGGCACTTCACCGCGGTATCCACTACAGTCCACGAACGTCTTCAATAATCCAGAAGACGTCAATTTCAAGAATTATTGAAGAACTGACGAACCAAAAAGCCCACGACCAACGCAAAGACCGCTAATATTCGTATACGATCAACTTCAAAGACGTTGAATTTTGCACATTCTAAGACAATGAATTTTGAAGACGTTGATCTTTGCGCATTCGAAGACGATGAACTTAGATGGCGATGAACTTCGCTCATTCGAAGACGATGAACTTCGCCCATTCGAAGACGATGAAAGTCGCACATTTGAAGCAGATGAACTTCGTACATTCGAAGCCGATAAATTTCAAACACTATGATCTGCAAAGACCATGAACTTCTTAAAACTATGTATGTCTCTATAGACATACAGCTGTTTCTCCCTGGTTAGGAGGGTGGCTAGGTTAGGCTGACACAGAAGGGGAAGGCGCTTAATCTCCCCGCCACAAGACCGCCGTGTCCCTGCCTAGGCTCGAACTCGCGACGCGCAGCACCGGAGGCTGGCACTCCAGTTGGACACGCTAACCACTCGGTCACGGCGGCCTTCTTAGACTATGAACTTCGCATATTAGAAGACTATGATTATCGGAGACGATGAACTTCGCATATTCAAAGACGATGAAATTCAAAGACGATAAAATTCGCACATTCGAAGACGATGAAGTTCGAAGACGTTAAACTTCGAAGTCGTTGGACTTTGCTCGTTCGAAGACGATGAAATTCGGAGACGTTGAACTTCGCTCTTTCGAAGACGATGAACTTCAAACACGATGCATTTCAAATACGATTTTGCACATTCGAAGACGGTGAACTTCGAAGACTCTGAACTTCGCACATTCGCAGACGATGAACTTCGGAACTGGTTCTACTTCGGGTTTACCATAAGCACTTTTAACAGTGGATAATCAATCACTCAAAATATGGGGCTTTCTATTGACACAATCTTGAGGGCCATCAAGGGAAGCCTCCTAAAGATCAGCTGCTACGCAACACCAGCGTGTTGTACTCTGACTAGGATGCTGACCGCCTCAGAGACTACGGAGCTATAGCTGTTCTCCATCTAAACCCTTCTCACAATCAAGAGACATCTGAAATTGTTCAAATCCCTTCCTTTCAATGTAGTTAGTGCCCAGGTGCAGCCGGACCGTGCCATTATACTAGGGGCACAAGGAGATTAGACACCGCCTCCGTCAGGCTCAGTCACTCCCGGTAGAGGCCGCTATTCCCTCCCTAATAAACCCCCCCAGGAGAGAGGAGACAGGAGATATGGATAAACAATACAAATCAAATTGAGTGAAAGATGGACTGTCAGAGAAACACGATTCAAATAGAAAAGATGAACAAAGGAATGTAATAAGAAACAAGATTTAAAGCTGTTGAAATGCGAAAAACCTAATAGCAAAAGGAAGATCCTTTCATGGGCCAGTAGTTATCCTGAAGATGCGGCTTGTTTACCTCGACGCCCGTCGAATATTGTATATAGTAAAATGGAGGTAAGAGCATTACTTTCCTCCGCCTCTTTGTCACACAATCCGTTGTTCCGCTTTATTGAAACACCTTAGTTAACTAACGAATTATATGTCATCAGTAACATTTAAAAGTGCATGTTTGTACCTATACGGGAGAGGCGGGCTGAGTCTCATTTCAGCTTTTCCTCCCCAACGGATGCATCTATTTCATGCTGACTGTCTTATTATATGAAGGCCGCTGTTTCAACAAAAAACAAACATTCCAGCCCAATGACGACCGCTGTTCCGGGACATAGCAACCGTCCCAGACCATTGACGGCCGCTATTCCGTAGAGTAGTGATCGTTCTAGCACAACAACGGCCGCAAATGGCTCATGCCAGTGTTATTTTCTACATGCATAGGCCAATGCCAGTATTTTCTGTGCCATGCCTAAAACTATGCCATGATTTTATGAGGTATAGATAAGGTTAGTCCAGTGTTTCTTGTACCATTCATTGCCTATGGAGTGTCTCTTGTACCATATACAGGCCAACAACAGCGTTTGAGTCATGCATAGGCCTATGGCAATGTTACCGTGGCAGTGCTAGTGTTGCCTGCGACAAGAATTAACGAAATTGCGTAGACTGGCCCTCACATTTGTTTATGAACGACCTGCAAGTCGGCAATGTGTTAAGCCATTGCTTGTCGTGTTTGTTCAAGGTCGGCGTGTGCTTGCTCAAGGTCAGCCTGTTTACCCTTTGAGTGCTAAGTCAGCTTGCTAGCTTGTTGTGTTTGCCATGCTTCATGCTTCTCACCCACCATTTCCCCCGTTTGGGCAACACAAGCAAAGCAGCAGCAGCAACTGTTCAAGTGCATTGCGCTCGCCTGGCAGTGGCCTCTCACTTCATAGGACATTTCCTTGAGTTGGTCATATTACAGTAATGAACTAAGCATTGGGTAATCCTTCCCTTCCGAGGGCGTCTTTGACAGTGCAGTCATCTCTTTGTTGGAGGGCTATCGGTCCAGCTGTTTGTAGGTTGCTCTAAACATAATTGTGAGTGTTATTGCATACATGCGATAAGACCCAGGTTAAAGTGAAAGGACATTTTACCTAATTTGAACAATTTATAACAGCCGGTCACTGCGATCGTTCTTCCCACATTACTTAATTGCGAACACCACCTTCAGAACGGAATGGTCGTTACACGTACTTCATCATTGTAGCCATAGAAGTTACTTCTGTCTCAAAAAGATTTCTAGGACAAGGGTATGGTACCTGCCCTTGCACCAACGGCATGGTATCTGCCCATGCACCAAGGGTATGGTACCGGCTCTTGCACCAAGGGTATGGTCCCTGCGCCAAGGGTATGGTCCCTGCGCCAAGGGTATGGTACCTGCCCTTGCACCAAGGGTATGGTACCTGCCCTTGCACCAAGGTTATGGTACCTGCCCTTGCACCAAGGGTATGGTACCTGTTCCTGCACCAAGTGCATGGTGCCTGCCCTTGCGCCAAGGGCATGGTACCTGCCCTTGAACCAAGGGTATGATACCTGCTCATGCACCAAGGGCATGGTACCTGCCCTTGCACCAAGGGTATAGTACCTGCTCATGCGCCACGGGTATAGTACCTGCCCTTGCACCAAGGGCATGGTACCTGCCCTTGCGCCAAGGGCATGGTACCTGCCCTTGCACCAAGGGTATGGTACCTGCTCATGCGCCAAGGGTATGGTACCTGTCCCTGCGCCAAGGGTATAGTACCTGCCCCTGCACCAAGGGTATGGTATCTGCCCTTGCATCAAGGGCATGGTACCTGCCCTTGCACCAAGGGTATGATATCTGCCCTTGCGCCAAGGGTATGGTATCTGCCCTTGCGCCAAGGGTATGGTACCTTCCCTTGCACCATTACCTGGTTCAGTTTTTCATCTGAGAGCAAATTATAGAGCGGGAAATGAACATAGATCTCAGTTAGCTTTAAATCATACTCGAGTTTCCGCTCGCTACTGTACACGTCTGGGCACGCATTTGGCTGGCCATGCACTTGCCTCAAGATGCATTTGTCTCTGTATGAACTTACCTCGGTTTGCACTTGCCTTAGTTTGCATCTGCCTCACTTTGCACTCGCCTCACTTTGCACTCGCCTCAGTTTGCACTCGCCTCAGTTTGCACTCGCCTCAGTTTGCACTCGCCTCAGTTTGCACTCGCCTCAGTCGGCACTCGCCTCAGTTTGCACTCGCCTCAGTTTGCCCTTGCCTCAGTTTGCCCTTGCCTCAGTTTGCCCTTGCCTCAGTTGGCACTCGCCTCAGTTTGCACTCGCCTCAGTTTGCACTCGCCTCAGTTTGCCCTTGCCTCAGTTTGCACTCGCCTCAGTTTGCACTCGCCTCAGTTTGCACTCGCCTCAGTTTGCCCTTGCCTCAGTTTGCCCTTGCCTCAGTTTGCACACGTCTCAGTTTGCCCTTGCCTCAGTTTGCACATGTCTCAGTTCGCGCTCGCCTCAGTTTGCACTCGCCTCAGTTTGCCCTTGCCTCAGTTTGCCCTTGCCTCAGTTTGCCCTTGCCTCAATTTGCACATGTCTCAGTTTGAACTCGCCTCAGTTTGCAATTGCCTTAGTTAGCAAATCCCTGGCCATGCACTTACCTCGGCAGGCATTTGTTACCGTATGCATTGCCTCAGTAAGCAATTTCTTCAGTAAGCATTTGTCTCTGTACACACTTGCCTCGGTATGCAGGCTGACGACACTTCATGGAGCGGATGCCCGTGTTGTATGCACTCGACGCTGTTTATTATGTATTGCTAGGCTGGGGAAGATATCCATCTTCTTGGTCCTTCCTCCCCGACAAAGACGATACTGCGTTCGAAGGCGACTAGGGGATGTGAGGATGCACACTCTCTGTTTCTCCTGAAGGGCATCTGACAGACGACTTATGAATTCGTGAGCCACTTGCTGCTACTCTTTGCTGATGTTTCGTAGCTCAGAGAACGATTGATTGTCACGCAGGAATATTTTTTCAACAAGAGCAAAGGTAATAAAGTTTTCGAGGTTAGACTGGAAGTGAACGAGTTTTGCATTGCTGCAAATTACTTCCGAAAGAAAAGAAGAAGCTGGAACGGGCGTGGTCAGGAGTAATTTTGCCCGTGTTATTTGAATAGAAATGCAGAGGTGTTAAGGGACTCGTGTAAATTTTAGTTATGAGAAGTGGTCCGGAATACGACCAACAGAAACTGTTTGGAAATCTGATCCAGGAAGTTTTGTCGTTGGGGGAAAAACGGATTTATTTGTTTTGCGGTCGCTTCTAGATTTTGTTCGGCTATTTTTAGCTCTTGTTCAGGCGCGTTACTCCGCCATTGTTAGCTAAGCCAAATCGCAATGAGGAACAAATACAACACCAGCCTCCAGTAAACACATCATTTGTGGCCATGATGAAATACTAACAAATTGAGATATTTAACTCGGCCCTCAAGGTAATTTGAGCAGCAGTTACTGTCCTGTTCAGTGATAGACTGATGCTTACACGGCCAGATCATCAGCTCTCCAGCTAACTTAGGCAGCGGCTTACCGGCCTGTTCAGTGAAAGTCTAAAGGATATGCGGCCAGGTCACAGCTCTCAAGTTAATTGAAACTGGGCTAACTGGCCTATTCAGCAGTATACTAAAGATTATGCGCCCAGATCATCGGCTCTCCAGCTAATCTACGCCGCGGCTTACTGGCCTATTCAGCAGTATACTAAAGATTATGCGCCCAGATCATCGGTTCTTCAGCTATTTTAAGCTGCAGCTTACTGGCCTGTTCGGTGGTAGTCTAAAGGTTATACGGCCATATCATCGGCTCTACAGCTAATCTACGCCGCGGCTTACTGGCCTGTTCAGCGGTATACTAAAGGTTATGCGTCCAGATCATCGGCTCTTCAGCTATTTTAAGCTGCAGCTTTTCTGGCCTGTTCAGTGGTAGTCTAAAGGTAATGTGGTCTGATCATCTGCTCCCAAGGTAATTTAAACTGCGGTTCGA
>SDVV010035996.1:0-10996 GCA_016164225.1 Gammarus roeselii
CCGATGTCAAGTTCCTCAACAAAACCATAGTTTGCTAGCAAATTGTAGTTAGAGATCCTGAGTCGACGACGAGTGACAATTCACAGTGATTGTGTCATCATGGTTCGCTAGCAAATTGTAGTTAGAGATCCTGAGTCTACAAAGAGTGACAATTCTCAGTGATTGTGTCATCATAGTTTGCTAGCAAATTGTAGTTAGAGATCCTGAGTCTACAACGAATGACAATTCTCCAAGTGCGAAAATCGGCATAGTCCGTTAGCAAGGAACATAGACCATTGAGTCTACAGGCAGTTCTAGTGTCTTCAACGTGTTCCAAACTAGTTAGTCGACGAGCTTCGGCAAGTTTTCTGCAGACTCCTTCAACATGCCTCGCCGGGCGCAAGGGAGTTTCTTTCATCGTCTACGAGGACCCAGAACCAAGGGTCACTGACCCGGTCATTGGTTAAAATGAGTCAACGCCAGTTGTAATTCATCAAGGCGTTTTTCTTGTGAAAGGAGAAATTCTAGAAGTGGACAGTTTCCCATTGTCAGTGGGAAGGTGTACACGATATGTAATTAACCTGTTTTCTTATGACCCCTTTTTGTGTGTTGTGGTCTTTATCATTACGCACGAGTGTGCATGGTTACTATTTGTGATTTGTGGCTCACGCCATACTATATATCCATCTACTATAAGCAGCGGGCTTTATTGGGCCTACGTGCCTGTGTTTTACTGTGTGTGTTACTAATTTCTATTGTGGTTCGCTGCGTGCGTCATATGCTGTGCATTTTATAGTACATCGGGTAATACTCCTGTGACGGAGTGCGTATTCTAAATAAGGCTGTCATATGCTGTGCATTTTACAGTATATCGGGTCATACTTTTATGACGGAGTGCATATTCTAAATAAGGCTGTCATATGCTGTGCATTTTATAGTATATCGGGTTATACTCCTGTGATGGAGTACATATTCTAAATAGGGCTGTCATATGTGCCGGTGGAGGGTCAGTCTCCGGGCTTCTTTATATTTAACAAAAGTAAAGCTATGTAATAGACGTTCATCAAGTGTTTAAATTCCCCACAGAAAATTGCAGGGTTGTATGGAACGTAGCGGTAGTATTATAGATTTACATAAATATCATCTTCCTGACCCACTCAAGAGAGTAACGGGTGAGTGTCATTTAGGTAAACGCCTCAGACCTCATACTGGATCGGGCGAACTCACAAGCCGTCGGTCATTAATGATATAGTGCTTGGCAGTGATTGCCTTATATATTATTATTGAGGGGCGGCTACTCACTGGTGCCCCATAGGTAAGGTTTGATATTCATCACAGTTCTCAAGTGAATCAGAGTGTGTCTCTCTGTTTCACTGTTTCCATTTATTTTCCATACAACACTGCGTCTATGTATGGGTTTAACTATTTTATCAGTGGTGTGGTAAGTAAGTTTTTATCAGTTGTACAGTCAGTTTTCATCAGTGGTACAGTCAGTTTTATCAGCGGTACAGTCAGTTTTTATCAGTGGTACAGTCAGTTTTATCAACTGTACAGTCAGTTTTATCAGTGGTACAGTCAGTTTTATCAGTGGTCAGTCAGTTTTTATCAGTGGTCAGTCAGTTTTTATCAGTGGTCGGTTAGAACACTCTCTCTCTCTCGTTCCATGCAAGTGGAGGTGTAGTTGGTGGAGAGGCTGGGCTGAAATAAAGGAGGGCTTGGCAACAACGAGTGACTGCAGGACGTGTGAACGATAGAGAGAGATGCGGGTCACGGTTATTAAAACAAATAAACTATAACCAGATAACCAGGTAGAGTTGCACTGGCGTTAGACAAGTATTAACGAGAGAAAGTTTTTTGGAACAAACGCCGCAGCAGGGCTCAACAGCTTCGCTGGGTTTTATTGTAGTCCATAGGCATTTGTTGTTGTGTAGCGCGTTTTCGGTTACAATGTGGGTTTAATGAATAATGAGATAGTCAGTAGAATATTTAAAAACCGCGGTAAATTCAGTGGAGTTGCAGTAGAATTATTGAAATCCGCGACAGGATAATCATTAGATAATAAATTATAGATAGTCAAGTGGAGAGTGGTGTCATTTAAAATATTTCACTATGTGTCAAACATTTTTTAACAGGTAGTCTGTGGAAAATTCTCGACGTCTTTTGAGTAAATCGTATAAGTCTCAATGAAATAGGCAACAGTTTGGTACGTGATAGCCTGAAAGAGTGCAAGAAACACTCGAGTATCGATTTGAAACGAGTGAACGCGATGGTGAACCCTCCTGTTCTCACACCTCAGAATAATTTAATTAGGTTCCTTATCATTCCGGTGAATGATGTCACCGCGCAAAATCATACCATTTTGTTAGAGGCTATTAAATTCTGTGTTACAGTATATTTTATACCTCCAGACTGTGAGGTGACAGTAGGTAAGTGGCCAGAAAAGACAGTTCTTGTTGTTGCTTGGTACGTACTCTTTATGGCGTCTCGGTTGATTGGCGCCACTGTGGCTAGACGTATGACCTTGACGGACAAACATGGTGGGGAAATGTCAGGAAGGACGAATGCATTTGACACGAGACAGGTGTCCGTCTGCTCATTCAGAGAGAATGACGTGTTGAGACAAGCAGTGAATGACTAAAGATTAAGTGACTGAGAGACAGACTGAGGTCATGGGGATCAATGCGATCCTCCAGGGTACAGATATTTACAGGGAGGGAGTCAGGGATCAGATAGAATAGTCTATAATCCTGATCGCCGTGGCGTACCCTCACGGAAGGGAAGTAATAGAGTTATGACTCGTGGTTTGAGTTATGACTCGTGGTAGTGGAGTGACTCGTGGTTGAGTGTGACTCTTGGTAGAGCTATGACTCGTGGTTAGAGTTATGACTCGTGGTTCGAGTTATGACTCGTATAGTGGATATACTCTAAGATGTTTGGGCGTGAGGCCTCCTCAAATAAATTAATGTGGTGGTTGTATAGGATATACTAGGAGAGGCTTGGGCGTGAGGCCCTCCTATTAATTATGGTTAATGGTGAAGATACAATTAGTCAAGACACGGAGAACCCGTGTGTGGAGATAGTCCCGTATGAGGGAAAGCCAGAAGAAGACTATGAAGCGAAATCAGGGGAGATACTCGGAAAGGAGATGTAAGTGCAAAGGCACAGGGACATACTCTGGTCGACTGCCGAAATGCTCCAAATTAGTATGTAGAAATTTTTTCAACTGCAGCAGGTCGGGGCATTTTGTGACGAGATGGCCCGATAAAACCAAAATGAGAGGGAATTTTGAGAGGTATATTTTTACAAAGTCCGAAGCAGACTCCTTGTCAAGGAAGCTCGGCACGAGGAAGGCCCAGCTAGCCTGCTGTCTCCCTGATGTCTCTGTTAGTTCGATGGACTCTAATTGCCTCTCCAAATTGGGAGAGCAGCATTCAGCGTATGCTTCCAAGAAAACTGTAGCGGGACTGATCACCTCGTTACTTGGTACGTCAACGGTTAAGCCTCTGAATGATCCTGAGAACCCTCTGTCAGTAGCAGGGCTCGACAGCCCCAGGGATGAGAGTGAGACTCTGACTGGTGCGTGGTGGTTTTTCAATGTGGTGTGTTACAACAGAAAGGTGGTTTTTCAGAGTTGTGTGTTACAACAGAAAGGTGGTGACGGTGTGGAGAGTAGACATCACCGTCTGTTAGTGAGAAATAAACTAGCTGTGTAATAAGGTGGTGACGATGTGAAGAGTGAGAGTGGAAAGTCACCGGTTGTTAGTGACAAATAAACGAGCTATAGATAGCTCTTCGAATTCGGAAAAGGAATTCGAATTCCGATGGTCGGCATGGTGGTGAATGTTTTGACGTGTGCGTGGTTGGTTAGATACGGGAGCCGGAAGGACAATCATTAAGCTGGAGTGCTTGAAGATGTGTCTAGATCTTTGACCCCTAGGAAGGGGGGCCGTATGACTGACTTTAACGGACAAGCCATACTGTGTTAGGAATGCGAAATACTCAAAATTGCAGTGAAATTCAAATTCATCCAACTTAAAGGCAGAAGGTTCGTCAAATCCAAACTTCAAACGAAAAGGCCAATCCAAATTACGTTCAACCATCAGATGGTCGTGATTGACAAATGTCATTCAGCTCCTTATAAGCTACTAATTGGCACGGACTTGTTAAAAAACACCGCGCGAAGATATTTTTTTTTTTGACATTAGAAATTATTCACAAACATATAACATCCCATTAGCGACTTGAACCGAAAACAATCAGCACACGATACAAACAACATAACCGAACACTCACTATTTTCTTTGCATTCCGCTACTCATGTCTATCCTACTAAAAACAAGATTAAATTAACTGACTCACAGCTAGCCACATACATTACACATTTAACAACCAATACATCCATCAAAAACTTACACAGGAAGAAAATGTCCTGTAAAATGTACAATATTTGTCATGTTGGTCTGTGCATAGCCATATACAATAAATGTAGCATGATTTCCGCAAATAGTTTTGTTGAAAGTATTTTTTTTTCATTGATTGACCTTGTCGAGAGTTTTTTTTTTAGACCTTGTTTAAATTACATGTATCTGATAAATTTAGCAGGTTTTCATTTTTTATTATGTCAGGTTCGCGGGCTTCATGTTGACACTAGAAAAACACTATATATTTCGTCACTCTGTAGAATATGCTTATTATCTCATGGCTAGTGGTATCAGTCTCAGACTCATAAGATCGAGGTCTCGGTTTCGAACCCCGCCCGTCATGGAACTTTTTACCTTCTTCGATATCAATAGAAACTCGAGCTTGCGTATCGCTTTCGACCTTGAATAAATAACGAGCGATCATCTTGTATTAAAATGTATAGATTTTGTATAATTTTATAAACAAAAGCTAATTAGTGTCTAGAACTTTCAAGCATTAGTTGCGTGACGAAATCATTTAAATTAAACAGTACGAAGATTGTAAATTCAAAAGGGAAAATTTTATTGGGAAACATGCAATAGTCACGTCATGTTGAGTTTACGATATACATGGATTTACTGACATACATATTTTTTTTGTGTACTGGATCATGGTCGTACTACAAACGCTGATCCGCAGAGCAGTTTGTTGCGCCATGTTTTCATTAGAATTCGGACGTCGCGGCATTAGACTTGTCTTCTCCCAGAAATTATGTTATTATTAACATCGCGTTTTATAACACTCTTGGTGATAATCCTTATTATGTTCTGATGGTGATAATCCTCATTATGTTCTATTGGTGAAATTCTTATTATGTTATGTTCAGTTACGACCGGGAACACATAGCCCTATGGTACGGTTTCGAACCGTTTGAGCCTCTGTACAATTTCGATGGCGCAGGTGTTATTATTATTTTTATTAAAATCATTCATTTGTATCGTCTAGAAATGGGTTTTCAATAGATAGGTAGCTATAATATATCAAACTTAGTTTTCATATGCGTGTTATTTAAATTAGCGAAACGAGAGATAAAATAAATTTGTGACAGCACATCTCTTGTCAGCGGCCGGTTTGTAACTAATTCATTTTGCGAAACATGACCCACAATATATGTTATCAAAAATCGTATAAAAAACTCATTGGAGTGGGATTAATGAATCCAGAATTAATTCATCGTAGCTCATCCCTATGGGCCGGTTCGGATTATAAGGAACAAATATTGTTTACAATAGTATCATCAGTGCATATACATAAAAGATGAATTCAATTGTAGGGTTGAGGAATTGGATAGCACGGACATATTGTAAAGATGGGTTTAAACCATTATATAAATAATAAAGCGGGTGAATATGCGACTCAAGTTAGACAAAAAGTTATACATAGAATATATCAAAATTAACTAAATATATTCGCGAGAGAAACTAGTTTTGAACCAAAAAATCTACGCTAAATATCATCCGAAACTAACTGAATACCCCAAACTGTCACCCAGATGGAAAGGACCATTGTGGTTACCAAAATACATTCACCTTACAATTTCACTCTACAACATGTCATTTATGTAAGGAGCGCAAAGTCCATCTAGACGACATTTTGCCTCGTGGCTTATCTCACGTGTGGCGCACTCGCCGATGTTACGGGACGACGCATGTGAGGGGTTAGACGAACCAACCGAGGCAGTTGAGAGCGGGGAGGAGGGAACACCTGTTCCCAAATCTCCATCAGCACAGGCTACCCCTGTAGGGGTAGATGTGCCGGTAGTGGAAGCCATGGATAGGCCTCCACTCGCACGTGAACCAATTGTTACTCGTTCACGACTAATTCCAGACGACGAACACGTTTCTCTCCGTTGAGGAAACCTTGACGGCCGTCTTGTAAATAGATATAATTACTATAACCCGCATCTGTTTAGAATAATATATATATTTTTTTCTATATCATTTTTTCTGTATAAGTTAGAATTTGCTACAACAGTTTTTTTTGTAGGCGAAATGTTGGCCCTACAACTCATGCCTCTGCTGCTTCTGGCGCTGCTTCCTTTCGGTTCGCCCGACGCTCCAAGCCAGGGAAGTACCGAGGGGGCTGACGATGAAGTGCATGTGCCGGGAAATGGAGTGATCACCTCGACCGGCGGTACCGTGACCTTCGTGCAAGGGCAGCTGGTCGTGCGACTGGAGTATCACGCGAAATCCTTCGTCGCACGGTCAGCAGCTGAGCTGTTCGAGAGGGCCGTATAATTGGTCGACGCGTTGGAGTTGGTGTCAATGACCCAAGCCCGTCAAGTGGCGGTTCTTGATGCAATCTAGGCAATGTCATACCATTTCCGGGTGTTGTTGACACGCGCGGGCCAATAGGTATTGCGCCTACTAAACACTCTTTCGCTACGTGCGCTGGAGCGAGATTGGAGGAGAAAGTTAGGCCGTGCTAGGGCGGGAATGGCTAGGGCGGAATAGAAGTGTTGTTAGGGGGAGGCGGGGGTTGCTGAATATTGGCGGTGATCTGTTGAAATCTGTGCTGGGAGTATCAACGGAAAAAGACATTGAATATTTGATGGAGAAATTCGCAGATACGAACCAGGGTGTGATAACTTCCATCCAAAAGATTAACGTAAACTTTCAAAATGTCCAAGCCACTCTTACCACACTTGTTGATCAGGCCACGGCGGCACAGACTGTACTCGAGAGTTTCCACCACGTACTCAGTGAATTAGACTTATATGTAACCGTCACCAACGGCGTCGTAAACCTTCGGGAGGGGATCCAGTACCTTCTCCTAGAGTCCATGGACGCCGATGATAAGGCTGCCCTTATGAGGTTGGGAGTAGTGCCAGAAATTTTGGGATATGATCAACTACGAGCGCTTACAAATGAAGGGATAACTTTATATAGAGACGCCTTCTCCTTCCCGTACGCTTTTTCCGAGGGAAACTTTACAAACGTACTGTCGATGCTTGAATTAAAACCAATGATGAAGGACGAGACCTATGCTCTAATCCTACCCTATGTTGCCAAGCAGGCGATGTCCGTGGTCACGCTGGAAACGTTTCCAGTGGAAGACTCGGACACAAATCAAACTTACTTGATTAGCAACTTAGTCAAGAACGTGGCTATAACGAACGACAGGAAGACGTTTGTAGAGAACCTTGATCTAGGGAGGTGTGCGGAGAGGGACGACAAATATGTATGTTCACCCACAATACAGCTGAGTGTAGAGGCTAATCCTTCTTGTTCAGTAGAGAGCATGTTGAATGCCTCACAACTTCGTTGTGAGATGGAACGCGCAAACCTGACCCGGGTTATAACTCGGCGGAAGGGAAGGAATTACTATGTATTCATACCCCGACTAGAATGGGCAAGGCTGGACTGTCATGATCAGTGAAGGGCCCCGGAATATTTAGAATTAAAAGGGGCGTATGTGTTACATGCCCCCTGTTCATTAACAACACCCTCTTTCAGTGTGTCCACGGTACGACATGTTTACACCTCGATCGACAAGAGATAAGTCTCGATCCCCATTCCCCGCACCCGGTTGCCAACTTCGGGGCCGACGCCAATACTAGACAACATCCTGAGGGAACTCTCAAATGTAAAGTCCGCCCTAAATAATACGGCTGATGTAGTCGACGTGCTGACCGTGGCCTACACTGAACTTCAAAAATACCACATAGGAGGGGTGACCCTACTGGCGATGCTCTTGGTGATGACAGTTTTTTGTTATGTGATATGTAAATGCCGTAGGCGGTGCAGGCGGTCTGACGCGATTCGTACACAAAGTTGTCATATCCCCTGCAAGACACCAAGATGTGTCCCTGCCCCATTCCCTCCGCTTAACCGACTTTATTTTTTTCCAGATAAAAAATTTGTGTCATACAAACCTCCCATGTCCACGCTGATCCCAATGGGACTTCTATCCACGGATGATTGTCGGGCCAATGTGGACGTGGTACGACGAGTTGCTCCGGAGACTGATGAGGGGCACGGACGGGACGGGCCCGGACGGGACGACCCAGTCGATAGGCCTCAAACCTCTACCCGCCCTCATGTCGCGCCCCTTGGCGACCGCGAGGTCGAACGTGACAGCATCCACTCCGGCACGAACAGCCACACTCAGATTGGGGTGGTGATGACACCAAGTAACACCATCTGATCCATCTCCAGTGCCCGCTTGCTTCGGCCTGGCCACGACAACCATCCCGAGTCCAGGTCCGAGGGGGAGGTGTAGCTGGATCCTGATCGCCGGATACAGATTGCTGGAATTCTGATTGCAGGATAATGATTGAAAGATACACCGTGCAAGATACAGACACGGGGTACCAGCAAGCCGTCGTCCACTCTGAAGAAACCGCTGAGGTGGTGGATATTGTTTCAACAAACAGCGACTTGTTTATCGGACAGGATGGCGCCTGCGGGAGCCCAGCGTTCGCGCTAAAATTATTCCCGCTCACGCGCACCATCGCCACTTCACTTCACCTCACTGTCATGGCCGGACACTGTCATAACCGCTAAAAATCTTTCATTCCACGTGCTTTCCACCTAACGATGATCCAGCCCACACGAATTTTCCACCACTTCAAAATCTGCCACTGTCATATCTGCCACTGTCGTTACACCGAAACAGGCGTACCAACCTAACAGTTATCACTTTAATGAAACTTCAATAAAAAACGCTTAAAAACGGCATTACGTACCCTGCAAAAATACGTATGTTTGCCCCGCGGGTTAGAAATACGTACCTTTGCCCCGTGGGTTAGAAACACGTACCCTAGGTTAGGTTAGGTTGGGCAGGAAAAGTTTCATTAAAGTGATGATCGGTAAGATGGTACGACTGGTGGCTGATTCTGACGTGGGCTGAAACAGATTTTCGCCAGAATGTCACTGGCAGAGTTGACAGTGGCTGGTGTGACTGGAGAACGCTATGAATGTTCGCTGTTAAAAAATGGTACCGTAGGTTGGAAGTCGGAACAACTTGGGGCTGATAAGGCAGTTGGCGGAGATGATAGGGGTTGATCTGATGTTAGCTATAAAATAATTTAGCGCCAAGGATAGCGACCCGCGACTGCAACGTTGGCTGGAAGAGTGGTCACCGGCTTGTTCCCGGGCGAGTGGTGGGCGATGACGTCACGATTATGGACTATATAAGACAGAGTCACCAAGTAGCCGGGCTGTTTTGACATCTCTGCTAAGGCAATGTGAACTCCTAGTTGATAGCGTCTTCAGTCGAGTTAGTTGCCAGAGCCCTCCGATGCCAAGTTCCTCACCAAAACCATAGTTTGCTAGCAAATTGTAGTTAGAGATCCTGAGTCTACAACGAGTGACAATTCTCAGTGATTGTGTCATCATGGTTCGCTAGCAAATTGCAGTTAGAGATCCTGAGCCTCCAACGAGTGACAATTCTCAGTGATTGTGTCATCATAGTTCGCTAGAAAATTGTAGTTAGAGATCCTGAGTCTACAACGAGTGACAATTCTTCAAGTGCGAAAATCGTCATAGTCCGTTAGCAAGGAACATAGACCATTGAGTCGACAGGCAGTTCTAGTGTCTTCAACGTGTTCCGAACTAGTTAGTCGACGAGCTTCAACGTGCCTCGCCGGGCGCAAGGAAGTTTCCTTCTTCGTCCACGAGGACCCAGAACCAAGGGTCACTGACTCCGGGTGAGCGTTACGTGTTTCATTTTTTTACGTCTACGAAGGGTAAAATGTCACAATACCCGGTCATTGGTTAAAATGAGTCAACGCCAGTTGTAATTCATCAAGGCGTTTTTCTTGTATAAGGAGAAAATCTAGGAGTGGACCGTTTCCCATGTGTCAGTGGGAAGGTGTAGACAATATATAATTAACCTGTTTTCTTATTACCCCTTTTTGTGTGTTGTGGTCTTTTTCATTACACACGAGTGTGCATAGTTACTATTTGTGGTTTGTGGCTCACGCCTTACTATATATCCATCTAATATAAGCAACGGGCTTTATTGGGCCTAAGTGACTATGTTTTACTGTGTGTTTCTAATTTCTATTGTGGTTCGCTGCGTGCGACATATGCTGTGCATTTTATAGTAAATCGGGTAATACCCTTGTAACGGAGTGCATAGTCTAAATAAGGCTGTCATATGCTGTGCATTTTATAGTATATCGGGTAATACTCCTGTGACGGAGTGCATATTCTAAATAAGGCTGTCATATGCTGTGCATTTTAAAGTATATCGGATAATACTCCTGTGATGGAGTGCATATTCTAAATAGGGCTGTCATATGTGCGGGTGGAGGGTCAGTCGCCGGGCTTCTTTATATCTAACAATAGTAGAGCTATGTAATAGACGTTCATCAAGTGTTTAAATTTCTCACATAGAATTGTAGGGTTGTATGGAACGTAGAGGTAGTATTATAGATTTACATAAATATCATCTTCCTGACCCACTCAAGAGAGTAACGGGTGAGTGTCATTTAGGTAAACGCCTTAGACCTCATTCTGGGTCAGGCGAACTCACAAGCCGTCGGTCATTAATGATATAGTGTTTGGCAGTGATTGCCTTATATATTATTATTGAGGGGCGGCTACATATA
>SDVV010035997.1:0-10996 GCA_016164225.1 Gammarus roeselii
TACATATATATATGTCTATGTATATATATACAAATATATATATATGGTTGTTTACACACACAGTTATATTTTCAGGCCTTTCATCAAACCGTTACAGCTCATCAATCTTACTACTCCAACATTGTGCAATTGATGATCCTAAATTCCTATATGTATCAAATTGACACCACATAATGATCTATTTAGCACTTTAAAGTCTCATACAAAGGATTCATCAGCAGCAGGGACATGTAAGGACTGATTCGACAGAAAAAGTGACTTAGAAAAGTTGCCTCTTTGGTAAACCAGTTCGCTCCATCAAAGTCTTAAAGGAAGTTTATTAGGAAACAGAAGCCTTACCTGAAAGCCTCGGACGCCATAACGGATGCCTTACAACGTTACAGGAGCAAAGACTTAGATGGCAGGGATATAGACAAAGGAGAAATCGATTTGGAAGAATTTAGCCTGGCAGGGCTAGAATCTGATTTTGGTGCAGCTCAATTAGCTAGGACAAGACAGCATGTGACACCAATTCTTGAAGAGGAAGATACCAGAAAAGTTCAAGCGCCTCTAAGCAATCAGCATTGAAGAAGCACCTTCCCAGCAAGCTACGAAGGTGGAGGAGGAGAAACAGGGAGGAAGAGAGAACAGACAAGACTAGGAGGAGGAGCAATAACTCGGTATTTGGCAAGTAACCACTGGCCTATAAAATTTGCCATTTCCACCATTTTATATTTATTTATATAAATAGAAATACTTGATATATAAATAAATGTAAAAATGAAATCTGAATGAACCAACAACTTTCAAGTGACATAACACACTAAAAATTGTCAGTAAAGTTCATGAAGTGCCGGAAATTTTGAATGCAGTTATATTTTGCAATGGATGAAAATTTCACTCACTATTTTCAACATAAAATACAGTTGATTCAAAAACAAGAAAAACTATTTGACAGATCTTGATCTTGGTACGTATCTCTTCTCCTTGAGAAAATGTCTCAATTCCATATCTGAAATCAGTTTGAGCCTATCTACAATTGAAGAAAAGTTAGCCAAATGAACAAATAAATAATACACCATTTATAAATTTCAGTTTTGTGCCTATATTTCAAAAAAATTATTGAGATTATCAATTTTTGATTGCACCACTGAATTTCCCGTGCCTTTCTCCACCAGAAAATGAGAGAAATCTTACCGGGCATAAAGACTAGAGGAGGGCCGAATACTGCGATAACATTCAAGGTTTCCTACATACCTATGGTTAGTAGGTCTGGCAAAGAAAATTGAATAAATAAATGCGATGAATTTTTTTCAAGTGAAACACTCAAATATTATGTGGAAAAAAAGTTTCGAAGCCATCGTGCATCCAGTTAGGCCACAGATATTTTTCAAGAAATGTAAAAAAAAAACTCGAAAAACTTGCATCTTTTCCCCAGGTGAGGGTTAACATAAATTGCTTTACTATGTTGACCCACCATTTGCTTTAGCCATCGGTTGTTGCCCACAGTTTGCTTCAGCCAACAGTAGGCACATTCACCCAAAAAGATATATTTTGTCATGGAAAATATTTACATGAATGTGAATCGTACAGAAAAGTTTGTTTGAGATCATTTTTGTGTAGAATTACTATCTCTACACCTTTCACTAATAACATAAGTGGGCTGTCTATAATACTCGAGTTGAACATTCCATCATTGTTCTTTAAAATTTCCTAGAATTATGACAATTCAGTTTTTTCCGATATCTCAAAAAATAAGATAGATAATTCAAATCTGATAAAACCACTGAATTTCTCACACAATTCTCCACATGATAGGCTTATAAAATTTCAACAGGAATATATATATGAATTCAGGTAACAACCACCTAACTCAAATTGTTGAAAAAAATCACGATAAATTACTGATAGTTCTACTGGATTTGCGATGAAAGAAACTATATTTGAGGATGTTTACAGCATGATGCAAACAATATCAAATGAACTACAAGTTGAAGGACCCAAAACATTTCAAATTTTACAAGCTCGCAATGGCACTGGAGGGTTAAATAAAAACAAATGCAAAACTCCAACTAACCTGAGCCATGAGCACTTGGCCGTACATGCTGAAGTGGTCCCTTAGTTCCTCCTCAGTTGTCTTCCAAGGCAGGCCCAGAACAATCAGGTCACTACACTTCCTGAACACCTCAAGCCTTTTGGTCTTGTATGTCGACGACTCCAGGAGGTCGGAGGACTTCCTCTTTCCATCAGCCTTTGGGAATGAGCAGAAGAAGTCAAAGTCCCACCCTTCATCTGGAGCAACAAGGCGTTCTTCCAGCAGCCGAACACCACGCAGGGACTTGGTTTCAGGGTGCCTGCAAATAAACAAAACCAAGGGCTATGAAACAGTCCATTCCATGAACTATGTTCATGGAGCTCCATGAACACCTCAACATATCTAGGAGCGATGGAATTCTACTGTAATTTGGAATAAGAAATTGATTTGATTAGAGCCTCATTTCCACTAAAGCCTCAACGCAAGTCCTTGCTCTAGTGGAAATAAGGTTCAAATTAAAAAAATATCAAAAATACTGTGTAGCACTTCAATGCAAGCTTGAACAGCTATAATAATGATGTTGATCAATTAGAATCCAGTCATGATTTATACTAGCTACTACCTTGAACAAACTCATTGATAAGTAAACCATTCAAATAGATAGTTATGTGCAACATATATCAATGCTCATCTCAAGTATGCACACCCTGTCAAGCTCTTATTATATTGCTTCTCACCAATCATCTACCAACTGTTATATTACAGTGCACTAACACCAATGCAGACCTGTATTTGAGGCCGCATGCACCAGGGAACTGGGCAGCAAGGGTTGACAACAGCAGTGAGCTGTCTGACTCCACAGGGATCTCTATCACATCCTCCCCCTCATCCTCAGATACCTGCAAAGGAGATTTTAAACATGAGAAATGCATATATTACTTGATTAATTTCATATCAAGTACTGTGGCTGATATGATCTGGCAGACCAACTAAAACAGTGAGAAAGAAGTTGGATAGTTAGACTGAAAAATCACTTTCCAGCAACATTGTTGCACAGCATGTCACTAAAATTGTCAGTTTCATGGCATCATGACTTCTTTTCTCATAACTTGATGTTGTTCACAGCTAGCTATTTTGTCTCTGAGTATCATGTTACTTTAATCCTCCTGCTTTGTTGACACCATTCAATCATGAAAATTTTTCAACAATTGAATTAATAAAAAAAAATCTGTGATTCAATGGGAACATAAAATTTGATACCCACAAGATAACAATTCCAGAATAGCAGCCAATGGTAGTGATGCTGTAACCATTATATCAAAGCCTAATGCAGCCCAGATGGTGAAGGTGTAAAGCGCTTGAATCAGCCTGACTTTCTGTTGCAAATTCATATGATTAATCAGAAAATTTTCAAGATTGGGTTTGCTAAGCTCATAGAAACAGCAGTAAATTCTTGTTGATTATTGCTTCATTTCATTGGTAATTCAAGTACTTTAATGCATTTGCAACAATTCAAGGTGGAAAAATAATACAGATTTGGTTTGAAGTAAAGAGGAAGGTTGGAATGCTGATTGGAAACGGGCTAGAAAAGATACAGAATATCAAGAAACTGATCGAGAAAGTAGATGAGGCCAAGCTGCCATGGAACAATTAGCTATAGAAAGCAGCAGAAGGAAGCAAGCTATATATTCAGCAAGGCTAGAGCTAGCTGAGAAAATATGAGTGGAAGATCTGCAGAGTGAGAATTGGTCGTACAAGAAGCCAGTATAATACAAATGCAATGAAGTAGGCAATTACTGCAGAGTTCTAGAAGATTGGTGGCATAAATGAACAAGTAAATGGATTGCATTAAACACCTCATGTTTGTAGGGAGAAAAGAAATTGCAGAAATTTATGTGAGTGATCAAGATCCTACAAAAAAAAAAATTATAAATGGGTTTGCTGCAGCCAGATTGCACAAATGGGCATGGGGTTAAAAACATTTCGTGCGGTTTTATCGCCAAATGTTTAGAACTGAACCGGCAGTGCGCCTCAGAAGCAACAATTGGCACATGTAGACCTTTGCGTGTGCTTGCACGTAAAATCTTGAGATGAAGCGCACGTTAAGACACCATTCCAAAATATTGCATGCGAAGACAGTATATCGCACGTGAACTAATCTGCGAACTGTTTGGTGTGCTGCAATTTTATGCACACATTAACCTCCATAGCATATCAATGCACGCTGACACCATGACTCAATCACTGCACAACAACATCATTGAAGAACTTTTAGCATTTCTTAGATTGGACACTCCGGATCGACAGCTGTCTGAGAACTGAACAAAAGCAAATATTGGCAGGAGAGTAAAAAATTGGCAATTCTCATTACAATGCGTAATATTAGTAAAGATGAAGTGCATCAGTGTTTAGACTTCAGTATGATTGCAACCATTAGCTAAACTGCAATATTAAATTACTCCCGGCATGATTCGAACAACAATATAACATTCCTGCACATTGACAGTAGATGAAAACAAACACCGATGTCCCACACGTTTGGTAAACTAGTTAGGCGCAACATTCATGGAACAGCCGGAGAAGAAGTGCAAAATTATGCAATTTTGTTGTCAGTCGTATGCTCGGGAATTGAGAAACGTAAACGGTGTTGTTAGTGATGACTATTTATAATAAAAACCAACTCATTGTTAATTATATCTTGTATAACTACTGAAAGAAAAAGAATCATCTAGAAGTTTTATTATATTCTGACGTCTATTGCCTGGCATACGCTCCTCTAATTCTTTGCTGAATATATATTTGCCCGTATCTTGCAACAGTAGCGCGCGAAACTCTACAAAAATACTCCGGGAGCGCACGCGAAGGTCTATATATGCCAGTCTTAGCTCCTGAGGCACACGGCCGGTTCGGTTCTTGATATTCAGCAATGAAAACGCACATAATATTCTCCACCCTGCACCAAATTGGGCAATCTAGCGCTTGCAGAGTATGTTTGTAGAGTTATGTGTGCTACTGTCAGAGATACCAGCAAATATATGTACAGCAGAGAGCTAGAGGTGCAAGCGCCTTGTAACTGACTGCAGAATTACAAGTGTGTAGAGTTTGAGATGACCGCACAAAGATGCAAACGTCTCACCAACCAGGCAT
This sequence comes from Gammarus roeselii, assembly GCA_016164225.1. Classification (NCBI taxonomy): domain Eukaryota; kingdom Metazoa; phylum Arthropoda; class Malacostraca; order Amphipoda; family Gammaridae; genus Gammarus; species Gammarus roeselii. The sequence continues at coordinate 5,162 of SDVV010035997.1, forward strand.
CCTACAAAACAAAATGTGACATCTAGATGATACTCTTTCTAATGGAAGTTATAAATTATAATAAACAATCATTGTCAGTTCTTATTAAAAATTGCCTTTACTAACAATGCGTAATTACGCACTTCCACTCCACTGTCTGTTCCATGAATGTTGTGTGTGATGTCGGTGTTTGCTTCCATCTATTGTCAAAATGCAGTTATGTTAAATTGTTGATGCTGATGCGCTTCATCTTGACTAATATTGCGCATTGTTTTGTGAATCTCCAATTTTTCTTTCTCCCGCCACACTATGCTGTCTTGGTAACCGCAAACAATTCGGACAAAAAATTAGTAGTAGTTCTTCAATGATAGTGATGCGCAGTGGTTAGGAATCTTGGTGTCAGCATGAATTAATCTGCTATGGAGGAAAATGTGTGCATGAAATTGTAGCACAAGCAATAGTTAAGAAAAACCGTTTGCGTGCGATGTACAGTCTCAACGTTCAATATTTGGAAAGGTGCAGTTCAGATCTTCACAGTTTCCCCCCTCAGACGTAAATTTGATACAACTGTTCTGATGCTAATATAAAGCTAGCTACTAGTACCAAATGTAAATAAACTCATATAGACTGATCTTAGAGTATCCAAGTACAAACTCAGTATAAACTGTTACAGTAAGGCATATGATAAACTATCAATTATTTGTTACTACTCCCAATAAATTCATTTTTCAGAAATGAGCCTATAGCATTAAACATACTCACACAAATCCTATGAGATCTGTTTTTAGTCAGCTTGTGAACCTCAAACGTTCCCCGACTCTTAAAAACTAGCTACCAACCAACCATTTGGAAAGGGGCGTTCACATGCGCTTCATCTCAAGAAAATATGTGCTCATCACATTTTTTCATCAATGTTTGCATGGGCTGCCTACCAAATTGTGCAAACTGGAGCTGCAGGACCAGATTCAATGTCTTTTGAATTCAAGGTCATCAGTTGTCCAATTAAGAAGCTTAATAATCGATTTCAAAAGCTGTAGAATGAGGAGCATAAGCCAAAACAAGTAGAAATAAAGCAGTTTTGAGTTGAGATATACTCACAACAGACTTCCATGGAGGTTGTAAGTTTGCACCTAGCTGACCCTCCCTAAGTGAAACACTGCAACCTGCTACACAAGCAAAACCCAAAATACAAAAAAAGGAGCAAAGCAAAAAAATAAAACTATTGCACTGGGAGCTATTTAGTGATATTCAAAATGAAAGAGACAATTCAAGTATATAGCATCATGGGAGAGGAGCAGAAACCATTCAAGAAGATTTTATGGTGATGTAAGAGATTGAGCAAATGAAAAAGGATGAGAAGAATGCATGGCATCCCTGGGTAGGTGGGTTGGTAAACTGTTGCATGCATGAGTGAATGTCTTAAGTGATATGGCAAGTGGGCATAGGCCCACGATGGAATAAGTACTCCGACCAGACGTACACTCAACTCCAGGAGGATATTGTTGTCAATAACCCAGTCATATATCATTAATAATAATGCCATCATTATTGAATTATGGCAACTTTACGCAGCAACTGCACTGAAATTTGTCCTACCACTATACTCAACAAGATTCTGAACTTTGTGACATTAGCCAAGATGCGCCTTCTGAACTTCACCATAGTTGTGTTCATACATCAGGCAGGAACGGATGCTGCTTGGCACAAATTGTAGTTCAGTATCTTGACTGCAGCATAAGTGGATGGGCCTGCATTGCTCCACAGTGAGGTATTCACACATCCCCCCCCAATAAACAACTATGCTGAATGATTGTATCTGTAATAAACTCCGCAGCTTGAGCTGTTAATAATATGCAACTCAAAAAGGATCACTATTTGGAGTAACTCTGATCCACATAGGACATTTCCAGTTTGGACATAGGCCTAGTGGAAGACCTTAGTTTGGATGCATATATTGTGAGAAGCTGGCCTTGTGGAGGATGGCACCTCAACTGTGCAGGGCCACTTCTGCTACATATAGACCAGTTAGCACAATTTGGCAGGCAGCGCACGGGAACATTGATAAGAAATATGATGCGCACGTGAAATCTTGAGATGAAGCGCTCATGAAGACACTTTCAAAATATTGCACGGGAAGACAGTACATCACACGTAAACAATTTTTCAAAAATATTTGTTGTACTGAAATTTAATGCACGCATTATCCTCCATAGCATATTAATTCAAACTGACACCGTGACTTGTTGCTTTCAGATCTTGTGGAGTGTTGGAAGAATTTTTATTGTTCTGTTGTAGCAGGTTTGTCTGCTCTGTTTGAGAGAGCTCCAGATGTTGGCACACATGAGCATTCTTTCAAGCTGGTGGTTCCTTGCTGTCAAACAGCCTATACATGCTGATTCTTTCATTCTTGCTGTGAAAATTTGGAACTGGCTGCCCACTGATGTGGTGCAGTGTGATTCACTTTGCAGCTTCAAGAGGGCCCTGGCGGAGGAATTGGGTGCAGTTTTGTACATGTTTAGCTTGACCTAATTTGATGTGAGATTGAAGCTTGGTTTATGTTGCTTACAGTTGTGTGCAGTTATCCTGTTTGAGTTTAGTTTTCTTTGGACCTATTGAGCACATTCCGACCAGCGTCCTGCTGCAGTGCTGACACCCTGAGGTATACTGCCTCCCATGCATGCGTGCCCTTATGGCGCGTCTGTTGCGGGCTACATGGGTGAGATGCGTTCCAAAGTTTCTACCGACTGCAGGAGCAGTTTGAAACATTGCATCTACTCAAGTCCAGCAAAGAAGTCGCATCCTCTACAAGTTACCGGTATAGTTAGACGTTCAATCGTGAGTCTCAACAGTGTGTTGAGCTTAAGGATGTTTCAACCAAGGCTTCTATGCAAGCATGAAAGCTATGAAAGTGGCTGCCTTTAACTGGACTGTATTGTCAGGTAGCTACGTTGACAAAACGAACGGAATCTGACTTAATGCATAAATATATATCGTGAAAATCAACAAATTCGGCTGCCAGCGTAGGGGAAAGATCGTCTGCTAAGATGACCCTTGGACCAAGGTAGCGTGGGCCATTACTAACCGGAATGGATTTCGTTCATTCCTTGATAGTGACAAATGGTCATTATTAAAAGGGAGATCGAGATAACACGAGGAAGCTTGTGATTACGATACTCACTCGAATATAGCCAGACATTGTTTCGTTTCTTGTTCCGGGAATGTTTAACCAAGCTCACAAACTTTTGCAGGCACGCTTCTCGAACACACCCGACAACCAAGACTCGTTCGACACGACGCTCTGAGTCAGTAACCGACGCCAGCAGAAGGAATGTTGCCATCTACGCTCTGAAAATGAATACCTAACAAGAGCTTATTCATTAAATTGAAGGGATATAATGATGATAATAATAATAAAATCTTTATTGACAACCAACATGGGCATAGTTTTACAATTGAGACATCTTATTTTAGGGTTACAGTGGGAACAAAGTTATAAAATTACCGCACACAACTATGAACAAGTTACGGCATACAACTCTATCCTGCCTATGCGGATAGTCATTCACTCCATCGCCTTAACAATGACGAGGCAGCGAGCGCATCACCAGAGCAGATTGCAACGAGGATTTCATTTGGGGAGTTCATAACTCGAGTCATAAAGCTGTGTGCCGCTTTACGGAACAGTACCTTGACGTGATCTGATTGATTTACAGCAAAACCCTGCTCGTTGACGTCGAGCGAGGGACCTGCATCAGCCGTCTAAATGTGTCATTATAACTCACTGTCAATTTCCTCACGCTATATTGTAAGTATTTTCTCCACATTGCATCACAATAAATCGGGTAACAATATGATTTGAAGAGCTGGATTTTAGCTTCCCTTGGTGCAAACGAGAATTTTCGTATCAGCATGTTACCAACTGCATTTTGCCGTCTTGTTTGCTTTGCAACATCCTTGTCATCTGTGCAATCTGCTGTGATGATGTGCCCTATATATTGAAATTCATCCACATAATCCAGTGCAACACCGCCAAGTTTTATCTCAGTCGATAGGTAGAAACTAGGACCCTGCGGTCTAACTAGCATACATACAGTTTTTACAGTGTTGTACACAATATCATGAGGCTCAGCAAATTTATTACAGATATCAAGAAACTTTTGCATTGCTGAGAGAGTCGGTGCTAACAGCACCATATCATCTGCATAACTAAGATTGTTAACACGACAGTTGGCGACATGGCACCCTTTGTTTTCTCTACTTAGGAGATAATTCAACTCATCAGTGTACACGTTATACAACAGTGGCGATAGCTGACCTCCCTGCCTAATTCCGTTTTTACAATGATAAGTGGCCGATTTCGAACTACCCCATCGCACTAAAAATTCCTGTTTCCTGTACCAAAATACAAGCAAGTGCACAATATGAAGAGGAGCTCCACTCTCAATCAACTTTCTGAACAAAGTCCAATGGTTTACTCTATCAAAAGTTTTCTTCGCGTCTAAAAAGCACAGGAAACAGGCGAGTCTCTACATCTGTATTACTCAACAGTTTGTTTCAATGCGAATTTCGCCATTTCAGTTCAATGACCCTCTTTGAATCAAACTGAGTTTTTGCGGTAGACAGAAATGTTTGCAATCTTGCAAGAATAACCTGTTCAAGAACCTTGGAAATTGAGGTGGCAATAGCAATGGAGCGAAAATTATTTATATCAGAAGGGTCCTTTGTTTTACATTTTAGAAAAGGAACCACAGTTACTATTGACATGAGTGCAGCCCGAAAGGAAGAGAGCAAGCACTGCAGTCAGTCTGTGGGAAGCATTCTTGAACACTTCACTCGGTATGTCGTCATTTCCAACAGCTTTGTTATTTTTGAGGCCTCTGACAATGCTCCTAACCTCTGCCACCGAAACCATATCGTTAACAGCAGGAACATTATCGGGGGCGTTTTGCACCCAACCTCTATTCTCTTCCGTGTCAACAGAATTAGCAATGTGCTGGAAATGCTCCTCTCAGACCCTTGCAATGTTTGCTTCCCCAGTTACACCCGCCACCGCGAGTGAAAGTGCTTCATTTTTAGGATTAAGTGACCGAATTTCTTTCCAAAAATCTTTATATTTACCTTCTCGCAATTTCGCTATAAGAGCCTGCGCACGCAACTGTTGCTCGTTCTCTCTCCAAAACGCGAGTTCTCTACGAAACCGTGACTTTGCTATCCTCATTGCTACCGCAAGTTGACCTCCCCGAGGCCTCCCAGCAATATTCAAATTAAACACGGCGTCTCGTCCAGCATAATTCAGCTCTCGTGCTTGTTCATTCCAACCTGGGACATTATATTTGCTCGGTTTTCTACTGCCAAAAACACGTCGTCCTACAATTAATATACACTGCCTCGTACAGCCATACAGATCATTCAATCTTACGTTATCAACACCTTCATTCACTCTGAGAAGATTATCAAGAATATTTGCAAGAAGGACATCGAGCTCAGCATAGAATCTGCCCAGTAGTCTCTTATTATCAAAATTCCAATCAATCGTCCTAACCTCGCGAGAGTTAGGTTGTCTAGGAGTCTGCATTCCCTCTACACTCAGAGTTACACCTGAAACACGATGATCCGAGCAGGCAACATCGGACAGCAAGAGACAGGGAATTGTTGCATCTACTGAAAGAGAGGACAAAGCAATATGATCGATCCATGAGGTGGGAAGAGAACCGTGATTCACATGCGTGTACGTGTCCGATGGCAGCAGGATATGCATATTGATCTTTTATAACATTTTTGATCTCATTTTAAACTCTACAGTTTAATAGATTGAAATATCTCACTGTCGCATTATTAATTTCCAACTTATTTCTG
>SDVV010035998.1:0-10996 GCA_016164225.1 Gammarus roeselii
ATCTGCATACATAAACACACACATACACATATACATGTACATGCACACAAATATACATACACACACATATATATATACATACATAAACATACATATACACATACATATGTATATGTACATAAGTACACTCATACACACATGCATATATACATTAACTTCTTCTCCGTGCCGGGCATGTGGGATATATCCTCCACACTTTCTAGGTACTAAACACAATAATTTGTGGATTTGTTTTAGCCGATTTTGTTCAATAGTTCGACTGTTGTGTTCAATAAATTGTGGTTGATCCTTTAATTGGCATGTAATTTAGTCTTTTTTTGAACAAGTTTTACTAAGTGTAACTGGCGTGGTTCTTCCCTTCATTGTTGTTATATCCCTATGAGGCGCATGCATGACCCTCCACTGGCCATTTATTCCAACCGTTGCTGGCGCTAGAGAGGGGATTTGTGCTGATGCTGCTCTGAGCATGCCTGCTGTTGCTTGCCTGCGATGGAGAGCTTTGGCGGTGCTTGTTTGATTATAGACACCTCCTACTTGGTTCCTGTCTCATCACACACAGGCTGAGTATCAGCATTTGTTATGAGTTTCTTACTATTAACCTCCTAATTAATTATTTGTAATAAGACAAGAATAAAACACTCACAATTGCTACGTTTCTCTAATCAACGGGTCAGTGGAATCCTAATATACTGTACTTTAAATGGATCTTTGGGCCTGCACCAATACTCAACTTTAGGTCCTTCTGCGGTGGCCGCCGGTGTTCGTCTGAGGTTGTCCGCTCTCCCCGTGGCTAACTGTTCCCAATGACTCAAAATCTTTCAAAAAAAAAGGCGCCTTGCGTTATTGTGTGAGATTGGAATTGTCCAATGAGAACACCTCTACCGTTAGCTAACTGCTGGAGGGCGTTTCCCTTGGTTTACTTGTCCCATTGGCACCAAAGTTATTTCAGCAGTTATCCTATAGCAGGCACAAAAATGCTGACTTTTCCACTTGACAGACAGGCACAAATGGCATGCATTTACGACGGTCCTCGCGCGAGTAACCTAATCCGGGGGCTATCTGAAGAAATACACATAACGTACTGATTTAAAGCTAGGTATCAATGTAGATATCAACACGGCGGAGTCATTTAGTATAACGAAAACCATCCTATACATACAGTAATATAGCTTGTTGTTAGTACTACCCATATTTAAAATTATCAACTATACTAAGTCCGTAATGCGTACAATAACATAAAAACACGTGCAGTGGAACAATACTCTCCTACACGCTGGGCCGTCTCGCCGCTCTATCCTGGGGGTACAGGAATGTCAAGTGGTGTGCGGTTTGGTACCCTACCCAGGGCCCGTAGTCGCTGAAAGCAGCGACTATACATAAATGTATTTAAACCATTATTTAGGATGTATAACCCATTATTGCGATGGTTCATGAACGAGAGATCACCGTGAGCCTGTATTGCTGTGCTCAGTCATTCAAGAACGTATCCGTGCATCGTCCAACCATCGGCCGTGTATGTTTCTGTTTATCGTTTCTGTGAAATAACTTCATTTCCCAACACAATCTAAACATACAAAGTTATTATTTAAACCAATTGACAAGTTGATTCAGCCGACCATTTCCACATGTATCAGCACTGTTGTTCGTGTGTGACGCGTGTTGGTCGTGTTTATGTGTGGCCCCAGGGCTCCATTACCTTACTTGCTCCCCGTTTCCTGGCCCAGTCGGCGTAGGCCTGCTTGGCGGCGTGTTAGTGCGCGCTCTGTTTACTCCGTGCCCATCTGGTGCCGTACGAAGGGTGGGCTGTCTCCAGCAGTGGACCATTGATGTTCATCAACGGTAACAGAGTTAGACCAAATATTCAACACCAAATGCAAGATTCGCCGCGAACTCGCAAGTTCCGTTTATTTTGTACTCTTTTTGACCGTTATATCTTCCTACGCTTGTGAGAGAAACATATCCTCTTACACACAGACGTTTCTTAAGCAGCACTTGACGCGTGTCGTAAATCCTTCGACAGGGTTTGGGACCCTGGTTCTCAAAGAGTGAATATCCGCCTGTCAACGCTCAGGTCTGATCTAGCGTTGTGGTGTTCCCATGGCAATTGAAAGCTCTTGTAGAGTAATCCGAGTGGCAATAGTTTGTAAACGCTGAACATTATTTATGTGAATAACAATTCCCCCTTCAGTTTTGAAGCTATCATTACATACAATGCAACATTGGAAATGTGTTGGCGAACACTGTAATCAAATGCAGATATTCCTTGAATATACAATTCTTGTGATCGTATTCAAGTTCAATTCACGTTTCCTAATGTAGGTGCAGTGAATCGGCGTGATCGTAGAATGGTTGTGAATGTATGAGTTTTAACGCGCCCTGATGCGCTGGGAGTAGTGCTCGAAAACTATAACACAGTAGCGGTAAACCATTGAAAGCTGCTTGTGTCTGCGGCGGACATTGATCTCGGACCCAACTCCTGACCAGTGTGTGTGTTGCGGGATCCTGGCCGCTTGGACCATTTACGCTAAAGAGCTGTATTTTGGTATGTAGCTATATACGTGTAAAAGAGGAGTATGAGCTACGTATTGCGGTCGGCTACCACCTTCTGGATGGTAGCCGACCGCAGTCTCCAACTGCACAATTACATTACCATTATAAAACGCAGATGATGCGTTCCACGTCAGCGTGAGCTGTCCTGGAAGCAAACGTTTGCTACTCGAAGAACTACAAGGGGAGCGTATAAATCAACATTTAGATCTTCAAATCAACCGCAATTTGCTGGCAGGAGTGATTGATTTCTTCTCAATTGTTCTATATTTCAAGACAAAAGAAACTGTTTTTTTAAACTGTTGATCTCTTATTTTCCTAAACATAAATAAGATCAACTGGCATTTACCTAAATATATAAGATCAAGGCAATGCACTCTTTTCAATGACTGTTATCAAAGAGGTTGAGCGTAAATGACGTCTAAAATAAGGATGTTCTCCGTTTCATTTGTTCATGTAGAACGTTTGCCACACCGAGCCACTAGTGTAGAAGTAATTACGGTAGCTGCTACATTGTTGACCTGACATCTAACATCTGAGCGGGATAGAAACATTACAGTCAACAAAAATGGCTTGAATAGTTTTTAAACCAATTTGCTTGTTGATTCGCCAGTTCTTTCTTATAGTGTCATCGGCACGGCTGTCAGTTGGTGACGAGTATTGATCGTGATCATTGGCCTCAGAGCTACGTAACCGATATCATGCCTCCAGTTCCCTGGCGCAGTCGGCGTAGGGCTGCTTGACGGCGGATGTCTGGCCTCAGAGCTACGTAACCGATATCATGCCTCCAGTTCCCTGGCGCAGTCGGCGTAGGGCTGCCTGACGACGGATGTTTGGCCTTAGAGCTACGTAACCGATATCATGCCTCCAGTTCCCTGGCGCAGTTGGCGTAGGGCTGCTTGACGGCGGATGTTTGGCCTCAAAGCTACGTAACCGATATCATGCCTCCAGTTTCCTGGCGCAATCGGCGTAGGGCTGCCTGACGGCGGATGTTTGGCCTCAGAGCTACGTAACCGATATCATGCCTCCAGCTCCCTGGCGCAGTCGGCGTAGGGCTGCCTGACGGCGGGTGTGAGTAAGCTCTATATGGGCCTTATAATCAGTGCCTACCAAGTAACTAAAGAACTTCGTATTCTCCCTTCATGCGGACTTCCATGTCTCAGCAGTGCATGTATTTAACCTGCAAGTAGTTTGCCAGTGGATTATGGATACGTTGAAGTTTGAGATATTCGATATTCTGTTTGCCGACCATCAAAATGAAAACCATCTGGCTGCCGACCATCAAAATAAGAACCATCTGGCTGCCGAACATCTGCCCTGCCTCTCCATGTCAAAGTATCCGTAATACATCTCTACTGTATCAGAACTGGGCTTGCTGCCGCGACCCTCTCGTTACTCCCACCACCGAAAGGTAAGACAGCCTCGTGGTCCGCCCCCGGGGTCACGGCACGTTATGCCGCCCTGTCACAGAGCACCGTGAGTTATCCCCTCCGATTCCTCCTGTCATACAAAGGTGCTCCCCCACGACCTGTTGCCCGTAACGGCTGCTCTTATTGGCTCAGCCCCCCCACACACGTACCGACCCGAGGGTAGTTCCTCATGCCGCTTACTGCTGTTGAAGGCTTCCCATACACGGCAGACGGCGTGCTAGGTTCGTTTATCCTTACTCGCTTTGGCAAGTGCTCGAGATGTAGAGATCTCTGTATCGTTGGTATCGGCTCTTCGAACTATTGGTATCGATGCAAATCGACTGATACCACCAAAACTGTTACTATTTTTCTTACCATCAACAATACCCCCTGGAAATAATTAGTAAACCTTCATGTAAATAATAATCGGAGTGAATACAGATGCTTTCAATAGGTATTCCAGTAGTATGACAGGTACCCTAAGTGAATCTATTATTAGCAACATCCTTGTCGAACATTATTTAAATAATAAAGTCCCTTAACTGTCAATCTTCATTCCTGTGGATCAGAACTAAGTAGAAAGAATCGTAAATGGATGAAAATAGTCGTGTTTTTGGCTGGGACAACATTCCATCATATATAGTTTAAGCGATCGCTGTGATTGTTGTAGCTCCCTTGACACCATGGACATAAACTATCGCCCAGTAGCAGTCCTGCTCGGCATAAGCAATGTTTTGTAACAGTTTATTTGCGAGATTAATACTCACTTTGTATTTACTAACCTACTCAGGCAAAATCAATGTGGCTCACAGGCTTGTCAGGTACAGAACAGTTTTTTTTTGTCTTCACTTTAGATGTTACTAATGGGGTTCGATGGTAGAACAGTCACTGCTGCAGCTGTTCTGAACCTCAACAGAGCTTTTTATTGTGTGAACCATGAAATGTTGGTTGCAGAACTACGACAATATGGAGTTAATTCCTTGGATACAAATTGGGTTAAAAGTTGCCTTATTGATGGAAAGCACCAAGTGAGGTTAATAAAAGAGTACCACAAGCGTAGATCTTAGGAACTTTGCCCATCTTTATCTGCATTAATGACGTAATAGAAACAAGCAACAGGTTGTTCTTTGTTCTTTTACAGATGATGCTACAGTGCACCACAGAATAATCCTAATGATCTTATTACTAATATGAACGGTCAATTGGTCCTCGTTTCGAACTGGATTACTTTTGATGAATTGACGCCAAAAATTGTCAAGACGCCGGTCATGATATTACCCAGGAGGATGATACCCATTCCTAACAAGCAAGTCCAATTGAAAGGCCAAACAATTGTAAATGTAGCACAAGCAAAGTTTCTCAGTGTGATAGCAGACGAGAGACTTCAGTGGAAGGATCATCTCTCTTGTTGCTGGGGAGTATCCTAATCGTGTGGCGTTATTTCCAAAGTTCGAAATCATTCAACAACTGCCCCCAGCCTATTTTGAACTACTGCCTTATTCATCCCTTTCTGCTTTTCTGTCTAAACGCGTATGCCCTCAATTACGAACCAAACCTAGGACCTAACATTCTCAGTCAGAAGCGTGTCATCCGAACACTCTCATGCTCGCAGACGTTAGCACACTCGAGAGCGTGTCAAGCTTTGCATCAACTAACTTACATTGATTTAGATATTAGTGCGAGTGACAGAATAGGTACCTTGAAACGTAAACTAAAATTAAACCTGTGTGAAGTTGTGTATGAAGACATTTTTGGATCATCAATTTACTTCTTCTGTTCAATTCATCATGTCAACTGCTTGTTAATCAGTGTCATTTCCTTTCGAATGTATTTTTTTCTGTTTCTTTTACCCATATTTCTATTCTTCTTGTACAGGTAGGAACCTGTTCAATTACCAACCACCTTTTAACGGTGCATTGAAATGGTTTTATGCTGCGCGTATACAATGTCATGTTACCTGGAACTAGTTTTGACATTTGTAGCTCGTGTGCCAAACATGCGTCAGTAAATGTAATAACAATCCCATGTTGAACATTTTCTACTCTCTGTTTTTATATTGAAGGTCAGTGTAATCAGCATATGCCTATTTTTAGACAAGAAACGGTCAATGTGACGTTTTTGTCCTTTTTGGCTCATAATCCATTGATTGTTGGGATGCAAGGGTGAATTTAGTTACTAGTCCTACTGTCAGTTAATGTTGATTATGTTTGTATAGCCTATGTTATCTTCAGAAAAGCTAAGGCTGACAAAGACCTGGTACATATTATCCTTATTTTGTGAATGGTTCTTTATTTTTTAAACCCGTCATTCTACCTACATAAATTTTATATCCTTCGAATCCTTGAAAAAAATCGTTCATTAATTACTGCGAAACAGTGAATATTCTAGTATTAGTAGTAGTAAGTAGTAGTAGGCCTGGGACGGGCTGAAGAGCCCATTCTAGCAGTATTCCAAAATTGAATTTGCAGTACAGCTAGCCCAGCCTAGATGAGGTGTCCGTGGTTCGTGGGCTGCTGGATGCCGAAGGCTCCAACGGAGTTGGTTGCCACCTTGGCGGCACAAATCCTAATGCTTAGTTAGAGGGTGGAATAGTCTCCAGTTTTCAGCCACTGATGTTTTGAATGGTTTTAGCTGCAGTTTTCGTCCAGTATTTCTGTTTCTTGGGTTATAATCTCGGCCAAAGAGGCCCTCTGGGCTAGCTCTACTAAATGCGTGTCGGTATTTGGAGGTTTCTATTAACTGTCCTCTAAGTCTTCTTCTTTCAAGTGATATCAGTTCAAGTTCGCCCAGTCTTTGCGGACATGTCTTATTTCTCACTTCCGCAATAATTTCTGTTGCTCGGTGCTGAACTCGTTCCATTTCGCTGATGTCTCCTCCTGGATGAGGGGACCAACATTGTATTGCATGTAGTCAATTTTTTTGTATGTGTAATTCGTCTCATAATTATTTTAAGAGTTACTAGTTTTGTGTGCTGAAGGCAATAGTAAAGAATGCATATTTTTGCTGTGGACTGCTTTCCAAGTAACTATCCACTTGAGAAAAAAATTGTACAAAAAATGGATTTCATGAAAATTTTGAAAGTATAACATTAACACAATTTCATGTAAGCTGCCTCAGTTACCCGAATCAAATATTCCATATCCCTTATTAATGGCCAGGGTAGTCATTTGTCTTTTTATGAGGAGGTGCTGTTAATGTATGGCTCAAGATCATGCTCCCTATGCTAATGGAGGTCCCATTACCGAATACATCTAAAAGCTTTATTGGAGATCGGAAAAACAGATAACGAAAAAAGTCACTTGGCATGTTATAACACTTTTCGAAATGTTATTTTCAAATCGCCGATTCATCAAAATTGTGTATACGTCTCTATTCCTGCAGCGGGCTTCAGAAGCCTGCATTCAACGGGCGTAGTCTTCATATTAGCTGAACAATGTAGATTGGTCCACGCACGAAGACCATCATCTTGTTGAACTCTATTGCCATTGCATTAGACATCTCTTCTGAAATACTTTTTGGAGGCTACATGCCCAAGGCTTATGCTTGCCTCTTCATGTACTGTGACTGCATGACCTCTAGCTCACGTCTTCGGCCCTGGACATAGTCAAGAGGACAACAACCTGATTTAAAGACACCCATAGCTAAAGTCATATGGGCTTGTGGAACGTCAACCGAAGATATTTTTTTAATTAATCGAAATATAGTCCCTCGTATTGAATGAAGAGAACAAGAAAACGAAAAACCCGACTATGGACGAATATATATAGTGGTTACTGGTTAATAAGTTCAGTATATTGGTCAGATATTTCGAGACATATGCTCACAACATCATCATATATTGAATGATACATGTGGTCAATTGGTAACTAATCTTATTTGTTCCAAATGTTTGACCTATGAGCACTGTAAGGAAAAATAGACTTTAAACTCTTACATCTTGAGTTCGAATATTTTCTTAAATATCTCGAACACAATTTTTCATGGTGAATGTTTCTCGAATATGCAAACTGAGGATTTTTGTTTCTTCAGTTGCCTTTTTAAAGGTCCTCAGCACTCATCGTAAGGCAACCTAGTTTGGGCCAAAAGGCCTGTTGTTGTCTTCATACACTTGTAAACACCTTTTTAGAGGCCCTCAGGGCCACATTTTTAGAGGCCCTCAGGACCACCTTTTTAAAGGCCCGCAGGGCCACCTTTTTAAAGACCCGCAGAGCCACCTTTTTAAAGGCCCGCAGGGCCACCTTTACAAAGGCCCGCAGGGCCACTTTTTCAAAGGCCCGCAGGGCCACCTTTTCAAAGGCCCGCGGGGCCACCTTTTTAAGGCCCGCGGGGCCACCTTTTTAAGGTCCTCAGGACCACTTTTTAAAGGTCCTCAGGACCATGGTGTAATGAAAAAGCCAGATGATTTTAACGCGTGGAATGACCTATCACGTCTGGCTGAGATATCGACGGAACAAGTTTTGAATTTAGGCTTTGCGAACTCTCCTTGATGAAGTGGTTGGCATTGTTAGCGTATTTTAGGTTTTTGATCAAACTGTACTACACCGTACGGCTGATTGAAGTGATTTCAAATCGTTCATTGCTCATGCGTTTCGTTCCATTACATTCACTTTCAATCGTTTGTTGGTTTGTTCTCCCTCAATCTTTTAATTGTCTTTTCTATGTTCGGTTTCCTTCTTATCACGCAACAAATGACTGCTCTGCCGTTGGTGTTACGGTGTTTAAGCAATGCATTTTACGATCGCACAGTGGCTGTCGAAATGGAACGTTATACGAGACGCTTCAAGACCCCCCCCCCACCGCTAGCGCACTGACTTATTGGGCAAGGGCGTGTGCAACTCGATTACTACTCCTACATTGTTCGTTAATATGAATGTGACACAAATTATGGAGGTTCCTTTTTGGAGGATCAACTGTGATCAATGAGAAGTTCGAATAATGTTGATAAGGTTGTCGGTGATCCGTGAGAGTGTACAGACGTCTCGGTCAGTTTACTCTACGTAGGGTGGGATGGAGCAGATCACAGAGAAGGAACTTGACCAGTAAATACATACATAATCATTTGTTACATATATGCCAATTTCGGTAACTTTGATACATTATTTTGCTGCTTTTCCACTCAATGATTCCTCTTCAATAGTCAGCCACAAAGAACATAAGATCCCAGTTCATCATTCAACGACCCTTTCAAATCCTCTTCAATAGTCAGCCACAAAGAACATAGGATCCCAGTTCATCATTCAACGACTCTTTTCAAATCCTCTTCAATAGTCAGCTACAAAGAACTTGGATCCCAGTTCATCATTCAACGACTCTTTTCAAATCCTCTTCAATAGTCAGCCACAAAGAACATAGGATCCCAGTTCATCATTCAACGACTCTTTTCAAATCCTCTTCAATAGTCAGCTACAAAGAACTTGGATCCCAGTTCATCATTCAACGACTCTTTTCAAATCCTCTTCAATAGTCAGCCACAAAGAACATAGGATCCCAGTTCATCATTCAACGACTCTTTTCAAATCCTCTTCAATAGTCAGCTACAAAGAACTTGGATCCCAGTTCATCATTCAACGACTCTTTTCAAATCCTCTTCAATAGTCAGCCACAAAGAACATAGGATCCCAGTTCATCATTCAACGACTCTTTTCAAATCCTCTTCAATAGTCAGCTACAAAGAACTTGGATCCCAGTTCATCATTCAACGACTCTTTTCAAATCCTCTTCAATAGTCAGCCACAAAGAACATAGGATCCCAGTTCATCATTCAACGACCCTTTCAAATCCTCTTCAATAGTCAGCCACAAAGAACTTGGATCCCAGTTCATCATTCAACGACTCTTTTCAAATCCTCTTCAATGGTCAGCCACAAAGAACATAGGATCCCAGTTCATCATTCAACGACTCTTTTAAAATCAAAACTCATCAAATTATTTCACTCTGTTGTCTGATGATTTTCGGATTGATAGAAAGTTGTAATTTTCTGAAAAACTGAACATATAGAGTCGGCCACTTCTGCGTAAATCATTCCCTCTAATGATGGTCCCCCTCCGTTTAGCTGGCCTAAACAAATGGTGCTAATGGGCGCTTGTCACAGTCGACCGGCAGCCCCTGTTCCCTGGGCACCCAACAGACACGTTATGCCAACACAATATTGACATGAGAAGGCAGGACTGTTGTGTGACCACTGAGTACGGCTCGGGTGCCGGGATGGGTGGGGTGTGGGGGTAAGGTGAGATTGTGTGTAAGTGTGAAAACTTACATAACACACAATTGTTGGAGGTAGGAACGGCTTCGCGCCTTCGCCAGAAAGCGGTAGTTTGAGTGGGTTGGCATATTTGTTCACAGAACACGGTTTCATGTTGTGTTTTCCGTCTGCATTGTACATTGTTCTACTTGCGAATGCACTTGCTTCACTATCCCATCCGAGACACTTCCCAGCGTCTAGATATCACTTGTTATAAAACAATATGACAAAAATATTCTGTGTGTGTGTGTGTGTGCACTATATTTGATGAACCCCGGTCATCATGTAGATCAAGAGTGTTTATACTATTGAGCAAAGTATGTTACCGGCAGTGATAGCTGAAGCTAAACCGCGGTGCCGGAGGGGGGGGGGGGGAGGTAGGCACCACGCGTCACGGCGCGGTTCAAGGCCTTGCCAGATCTGTTCAGGAGGAAGCATTGCTTGGCAACCGGGGGCAGGAAGATCTACTGTGTGGATGGGGAGAGCAGGTAAGGGGCTACTTAGTTAGATGTTTTGGAGGGGACAAAAAGATATGCATTGCTGGACAGGACACCCATGCAGTGACACAGTTGAGGACGCTGAACAGCTGCTAAGGACAGACCACTCATGCAGTGACACAGTTGAGGACGTTGAACAGCTACTAAGGACAGGACACTCATTCAGTGACACAATTGAGGACGCTGAACAGCTACTAAGGACAGGACACCCATGCAGTGACACAGTTGAGGACGCTGAACAGCTACTAAGGACAGGACACTCGTGCAGTGACACAATTGAGGACGCTGAACAGCTACTAAGG
>SDVV010035999.1:0-10996 GCA_016164225.1 Gammarus roeselii
GTACCAATCGAAATGTTTTATTGTAATAAAACTTATTCTTGATAAGGTACGGAGAGCACAATCAAGGCATCCGAGGACGCCAGATGATGCTGTCACCGCCAACGGATCCTGGGATGAAACCACTGTTTCCTCAAAGTCAGAGATTTAGGATACCTAAAAAATGAAACTTTTGAGTGAGTTCTTCGGTTCTTACAACCGAATACTGAACTACACGGCATGATGAACTACAGTCGCTTTACTTCACAAAAAAATGTCGGAACATCGGATGGCAGGTTGACTCCAGTGACACTATCACATGCGCGACGCGGAGAATGCCATAGGTAAAAATCATTGTAATGAAATTAGCAGCAGGTGATAATTTATCCGGTTTACCCTGTGCTGTTAGTGTACCCTGGGACAGTCAATTTCAACACTCGGGGCTTGGTCGCCGCTGCTCGTACTTGGGTGATCTGAACAGTTGGAAATTGTGACGCGAGTCGTTTCCTTTAGCGGTGCTGTTGGCATGATTTTTAATTTCTGTCCCGCTGGATAGTCAGGTTTGACGCGCGGTGTCTCTGTCTGTGTGTCCTTTAGCTGAGCGCTGCATGCAGTGCTTGACTGTGCCTGCCGCGTGTGTGTCCGCACAACACTCAGCTGCGGCTGTCAGCACTGTGTTTGCGCATTGCCAAACTTCTAGCACTGCGTTACCACGCAGTCGTCCAGTTCAACACCTTGAACTTGACTGAATGTGAGCAGCGTGGCCTGCAGCAACTTTACGTGAGAGATGCGCATTGGCCTTTTACTGCGCTGTTGTTGCGCTTGCACAGCGCAGCTGCTGCGGCGTGCGCACTTTGTTATTAATCATCACTGAAATGATCACGACTAATGAGCAGGCGTGAAATGCACTGATGAAATAATGGTTTCTTTCGCTTGTTTTTTTATTTAACGCTGCAATTGACACTTGGGATTCGCAGGCACGTGTGCATGTGTTGGCCGTATTTTGAATGACCGTTATCACCGATTATTGTCGTAAAGTTCATTATGCTGTTTTATTTATACACTTCACTTGCGTCCCACGTGATTGTGGATTCAATAGGTTGTGCATGTCTTTGAAAAAAAAATGATTATGTTTCTGTTCGATTGAATACTTGAATGCCTAGGACAATGTATCTCTGTGCCCGATTGTGATTATCTCCAATAATTGAATGATTTTTCTGAATCACTGCTCGTGCGTTTGCCTGAAGATTTACACATAATTTTACTCGATTGTGACTCGATGCATACAGATGGAAAATTCAAATTATGTAATGGAAGGAAAATTTAGAACTAAGATCACTGCACGCGTTGGTGTTTCTTGTTATGAGGTGGTGGTCTACTGTCAAACCATAAATTCTTGGTGTCGATAGGGGCAGGGCTGCTGAGTCACGTGGTCCAGTCACATTTTTTTAGTCATTATTGGAGCTGAAATAATGTTTCTTCTTAAGTTGTCTCATTGGGTCCGTTCTAATTTCTAATAGTTTTGGGATGTCACCAGTTTAAGGGTTGCGGGTTTGAGGGTTTGATAGTTTCTGTACCGCGACTTTAATAGCAATATATGCTTGACCCAAAGTTTTAATTACGAGAGAATTTAGTGTAAATTTAGTTTATTGGTAGGATCTGATATAATGCTATTCAAAGTGTAGTACTAAATGAAAGATCCACATAGCAATTTTAATAGAAGAAAAAACAACAATGAACGTGGTGAAATGTGATCTTAAAAATTACCAATTAGATAATATAACCACGACCACACGAATTCAAGCGAGAAAATGATCGCCGATGTAAAAATCCTAAACAATGACAAGTCAATTTATAAAGGTCTCCTGTCATAATGATTGGGTTTTCGTGTCATCAGACTCAGGACAAAAGCAGGCGCCGACTTAGGAGCCGTGGTGAGCCTGGCGGACAAGTAAAGACAAAAAACTTTGTACCTACGTTGTTTAAGTCAAAACTTAGGATTAATTTACTCGAGGTAAAAACTATATCAACAAAACCTAACTATCGCGTCTACGACTTTGAATTGTCGACATTTACACAGGAGAGGAAAAGTTGTACCATGTAGGATGGCGTAAGGCACGAGAGTGGTACGGTGGACCAGGCTAGAGCGGTCCTGCAATTCAGATTGAACTATAGATGGCAACACTAGAGGTGTCAGGTATGTTGTTTTAACGTGCTAATTCTTTGATATTTACAGTTTGTTCCATTACACCTGTGGCACTGATAATTACAGTTTGTTCCATTACACCTGTGGCACTATCTCTGCTAAAAAGTGCACTGCAATGCTTAATTACAAACGTTCCTTTAATCCACGACTTAGTATTTCAAGATCCTTGTGCCACTTCCAAGATGTTGATTGGCTTCGCCTCCACTCCTTGTTGCCGCCCTTGGCGCTGATTGGTGATGGCCAAAATCCTTGTTGCTGAATGGTTCCTTACAGAACCCGAGAATTTAAAATTGGAGTTTCGCCTTGCTTGCTGGCAAGTTGACGTGCGGAGGGATTCCCGCCGCCAGAGGGAAACTGCAGTTGGCGTACGGAGGGATTCCCGCCGCCAGAGGAAAACTGCATCTACGACGTATTTCCAATGGAAGTTAATACAATAGTCTAAAATATGATACCTTCATCTTAACAGACAATACATTATTTACAGAATGTGAATTTTATGTTAGTTGCTGCGAGGGAGAGTAATGCTGAATTCGACTTCGCGAGCTCTTACACTTGCTACAAAAGCTACGTGATTACGTACGTACGTGAGCGCTCTAGGTTGACAGCTGCGCGAGAAAGTTTGAGTGAAAGGAAATATAAAAGAAAATATAATATGTTTGAGAAAGTCGGAAAATGTTTGTTGTGCACAAATAGTAACAAGACTGATGTTAAATACTCACATAAGAATTTCTGCATAATGATTGGTAATACTGCTGTGCATGATACTTGAGGAGAATTGGTTCGTATTATTGAGAAACAATTGAATGCAAGTGGACAATGAGTTACTGTACACACGAAATGAACACGTGATAATTCAGGAATGTGGGTGATGGTTGGTGATTCTGCTTTAGAGGAAGTGGCGGTAATCACAGGCGTGAAGATAAAGGAATGTTTTCGCCGGATATAATGAAATATATGACGGGCATGAAACATACATGAGCATGATGAACTTACATATACAAGAATTCTAAATGAACATAATGACTGTAAAAAGACATTTTAGAGTTTTACAGAAAATAAGTATGTATTGCAACAGCAGTAGGAATAGCATTACCTTTATAGTAGAGGAAAACATGGTAAACATGGGAGTAGAACGAGATCAGAGAAGAGACAATAACGAGGCGATAGGCTGCTATAGGTCCAATGATACTGTCCACGATAAAATACGAGGTGTCCTGGCGTCCATGATCCTATGCATATGAGGTGCCCAGTGACGTCCATAGCTCAAATAATGGTGTTGAGGTAATATAATAGGCGTTTTTGACTAAAATGTTCGTGTCCAGAACCTTATGAGGCACCAAAAGTAATGATGATAGTATTTTACTGACTACCTAAGCCGTCCATGATGTTCACTGGTCCAACACTGACGTCCATGGCGTCCACGCAAGTATTGATGACTGATGTGGATCTATATAAGGTGTTCAGAGGCGACTATAGCACCAATCATGACATCCACGGATCTATTCAAGTTGTCCATGACGTCCACTGGTCCAAGAATGGCGTCCCTGGTTATTTAAAAAGCGTCTACGCCTTGGTTGATGGCATCCATTGACCTATATAAAGTGTCTTGAAGCGTCCACGGCTCCAACGATAGCGTCCTCGGCAATATAAAAGCCGCATTTGATATCCCGTATATAATGATGGCGTCCATGAACCTATATAAGGCGGCCATTGCTCCAATAATGTCGTCAATGACGTTCACGCTCTGGATAAGGGCGTCCGTGGACCTATTTAGGGTGTACAGAGGCGTCCATAGCTCCAACGATGGCGTTCGTGGCAATATGGGAGGCGTCCACTGTGGTCGTGGACTACTCATCCACAGACATGCGTCTATAGAAGCGTTCATGGTGTCCGCAGTTTAGTACCTACAGATACCAAACCGAAGACATTCTCCATCCACGTTGACAGTCAAATGAATAGTGGGTAGATTCGTCAATGGAGTGTCTGGTATTAGATCCCTCAGTGATTTAGCTATGAATGTAATCGCCTTGCGTACGTGATCCACCATCAATATAACTGCGGGGGCGGTGGCGAGCGGACTTGTGTCTGAGATTTTGGTGTTTTAAACCGGCAAACACGGTCTTATAAAAAGTTGTGATAAAAAACTTCTAATTTAACCTCGATATACATACGGTGCGAGTTATCAACAACTGGTGAAGTGTAGTGAGGGTCTTTCTAGGTACCTAGTCAGAGTAAAGAAAGCTTAGTGTTGCTTACTGAAAACACATCACTGAACATCCATAGACAAGTGAACTAGCACCCAACAGGACACCAGGCCTGGCCTGGGTCCAGAGCATCACAATGAAGCCTGACCCTTTGCTGCCCAAACCAGCTGGGTCAGCTGTAAAGAAAACCGAGAAGTCCATAGCTAGAACTAAATTGCTGACTGTTATTGCAAATGCCGTCTCTGCAAAACTCAGAGCTGCTGTAACCACTAGAGAAATCAGGACCTCATCATCTGATAGCTCAAAGATAGTTGCCCAGAGACACTTGTAATTAGATACAGCATCTATCACTCAGATCCATACTACCCATTACCCCTCCGCCATAGGAACTGCCTCCGATGGGGACACTGCCAAGTTTTGTCACAGGGGTGTCTTCTGTGGAAACTGTAAAGAAAGGTCATGCCCGTGCTGACTGCTCAGAGAGAGCTCCCACCTGTCTGAACTGCAAAAGGGACCTTGATGCCAACTCAAAAAGCTGTCCATTCTATACCCAAGAACAGGAGATCTGCTGTTTGAAAGTAGACCTTAGCATCATTTTCAAGGAGGCCAGTGACCGTATCTGTCAGGACCAATTAGCCCAGGCAGCGGCTGCTGGTGCAAACCTTGAACCCCACTCTGCTGCTACTTCTTTTTCAGCTACCCAGGCACCAATATCCCATTATGCACAACCTCCTGCCTGCTTGCCACCCCACAGGATGTCACACCCTTTGTCCCAATTTCCCACTTTAACACAGCTCATGGCATGTGACTCAGTATCTCAGGCTGCCTTAACATTAGATCCATCTTCAGTAACCAGCCAGCGCAATAATCAAACCTCGTATGCCAAGGCACTGTCTGAGGCACAACCTGAGGACTGTCATCTCTTGCAAGACTGCGGAGAACAGTCCAGCTGACTCACAGCAGGTCAGCAACACCATCAACATACTTTTTCCTAGCGAAAAACATAATCAGCCTCAGCCAGCACAGCAACTGCCTCCTGCTCAGCCACCTCCTACTACACTAGTTTTCTCTAGTGTCTTTCAGGGAAATCACTCTTCTGGTCATTCCTAATAGCTATTCAAGCAGCACCTACCTTTCACCCCTGCTCTGGTTTTCTGTGCATCACCTGGCTCCAATTTTGAGGAATATAGTATATTGCATGTTCAGCAACAACTGCTCCCTGTTGCTATGCGCTTGTTGCTGTGTTCAACCATGACTGAGAAGGCGGAGCGTTTTGTAGAGATAGGCACAATCCTTACAGCAGATAGCGTTGTTTCAATATATTGCAGAAGCTGGGCCTCTCCTCTCTTTCATGTTCAACCTAAACCTTAAAGCATAGCAATGGAATATCAAGGGATACTATCCTTATCTTACAAACCTCCACATTGTTCTGGACAGCATCCATTCCGATGTAATTTGCCTACAGGAGACATGGCTCCCCAATGATGAAGCAATAAAGCTGGCCAATTACTAGTCACCACCAGCTCGTAAGGACAGGCTTGAGGGCTCTCAAAGTGGTGTTTTTATAGTGAACTGAGGGCATGTGCTGTTCAGATCCACCTTCATTCATGTAGCGTCACTGTCTGTTCTCTCTACATAAACCCAGCCTTTGACTTGGGGAATCTCACTAGAGATATGGACTTACCACTGCCTCAACTCCCTTGTCCTTTCATTATCTGTGCCGATGTTAATGCGCATAATTTTTCATGGGGTTCACCGTTTGCAGACTGCAGAGGCAAGCTGCTTGATGCCTGGATAACCGACACAGACCTCTTTCTCTTCAACTCTGGAGAATCCACGGATGCCCATGCAAATGGTACATTAATACATGTTGATGTGACCATCACAACCCCTGATCTTGCCCCTAACTTTGCCTGGCACCCCAATTTGGACCCTTTCTTGAGTGATCACTTCCCCATTGTTCTAGATTCAAATATTCCTGCCCCATTTGCTGAACCCCTTGGTCGTTGGCTGTTGAACTCAGCTGGCTCAGCCTGACTGGAGTGGTTATGAGATAAACCTGACCCTTCCCACTTTCAAATCTTCCCTGTCACCAACGCAGGCATGCAGGATGGTTGAAGCTAGCATCCTGAGTAGTGCCAAGCATAACATCAGGGCATCTGGGAGAGCCAAGACTGGTAAGCACTGTAAACCCTGCTACACCCCGGCCTGCCAAATCGCAGTGAATGCCAAAGCCCGTGCCCGCAATCTCTATGATAGCTACCTAGGCAACGTGGAGCTTTGTATTGCATACAAAAAAGCAAGTGTCATATCACTCCAGACCCAAAGGGAAGCCTAGACAGAAAGCTGGAAAATCTTAATTCCTAGCATCAGCTCTTGCACCTGCTCTAGCAAGATTTGGACTCAAGTGAGAATGCTGCAACACTGGCGGCCTTGCAGAACCATCCTTCTCAAGGTAAATGATACTGTTGTCTCTCAGACCAAGGATGTGGCAAATGTCCTGGCATTCCAATACAGCAGGAGAAGCAATGGTCACTCTCCTGATGTCACATTCAGTACCCTGAAGACAATGTGAACAGACCCCAATCTATTTTTTCACTCCTGCCTTTCATCTTCACTGGTAGCATCAACCAGGGTGACTCTCTGCTGTCAAAACACGGGGTGACTTCTTGCACCCCCCTTTTGGGCACCAAGATGTTGGAAATATTAACTTTCGTAGATATGTATAAATATACAACTGCGGGGAATCACCCCATGTGAAAAAACGATCATTGTTGATTCCCCGCACCCAATGTGTTGATGAATGTCTTCATTTTTCTTCAATGAAAAATAGTTAAATGCAATATTTTGCTCATATAATGACATTTGGAAGTATATGACCTACAATAAAGACACCACAGCTAATTTATAATGACATGATGTTTATAACACATGGTGACAATTCTAGGCCTAAGTGTCGACTTATGTTAAATGCCCTGGAACTATATATTTTCATATCAAGATAATACCTTACCTAGCATGACTTGTATTCATGTGAATGCAATAAGTTTGCTATAGAATTGACAAAATACATTTTTTATTTGATCTATCTTATTATTAAAAATATTGTTTTTGTGTAATATTTGCTTATTTACTGATACTTTAGAGTCATAATTAGTTGTGGATGTAGAGAAATGACTTCCAGTAAAGTTAGATTGCAATTATTGAAGAAAAACTTTGTTTCCTGCAGCAAACTCTGGAAATGAAATCCTTTGACAGTCGGGTATAACCGCAGCAAAAGAGGAGCATTGAAAACACCTGTCACAGACGTAATATTCTACCTAACAATTCACTTTGAGCAACTTATATATACTAATATAGGCATGCTCTTTCGATTGCTGCTCTCAAACTTTTGGTTTGCATTTCAATTATTGATAAATAGGGGGTGCGGGAAATCACCTCGTTCGGTGCGGGAAATCATCCCCGGTTGATGGCCATAGCTGGCTGCACGGTTTTTTGGTAATAACTTCTTTTTGGTTGATGATAGAATGTTGAAGCATACGGTGCTTCATTATCATTATAGTAGCTATACACACCGTAAATAAGAAGTTTCTGTGTTGCGTACTTTTTGAGTTATTTTGAAGTATGCAGAAAATGCGGGGAGTCACCCCGGTCAACGCTATAACAAGGAACTCATGCTCCCAGAACTGCGCAGCGCCCTTGCATCATCAACCTCAAAGTCTCCTGGCCCTGACTGCATCCCATTTGTTTTTCTCCAGCACATCCCAGAAATCAAATTTCCTCTGCTCCTGTCATTTTTCAATTACATCTGGCTGATAGGCTTCCCACTGCAGTGGTGCTGTTGTGGGACCACTACTGAGTTACTATCTTTTTGCTTTTCAATGATATGAATTTCCAGTTAGCACTAAAGGAATCTAGCCCCACAAACACAAGTAGCAGTAATCATATAGTGATCAATTAGGCAAGTACCTTGCATTGTTGTGCAAAAAACTTTTTCTTCAACTAAAATTCCACATGTGAAGATATTTCTTCATAGTAGTAAAATTATCAGAAATCAGGATCCACTTCTTCTTAGTTATACAATACCCAGAAGCAAGGTTCATGCCAACCCAAAATATCATATCCCAATTATATGCCTAAGAGGCCGCCGTGGCCGAGTGGTAGAGGCCGCCGTGGCCGAGTGGTTAGCGTATCCGACTGCAGTGTCAGCCTCTGGCGCTGCATGTCGCGAGTTCGAGCCACGGCAGGGACAGGGCGGTCTTGAGGGGGGGAGATTGAGCTCCTCCCCCCCTCTGTGTCTGCCTAACTTAGCCACCCTCCTAACTAAGGGGAAACGGCTGTATGTCTATACATACATACATACAATTATATGCCTAAAGGGATTCCAGGTTATGGAATGGTAATAATATTATAATACCCTTATATAACAGCACCTAATTTAATGACTGGTACAATCAACTATTTCAATTCATTTGTTTCAATCAATGTGCTATGGTTATTTGCACTAATATTATATATTACTATAGAAACATATTGCTTCTCTAATGGTTACCAGATGAAAATATTATTCAATTAAGAAATAATCAAATTGTAACTACTGCAATTTACTGGTAGAAACCATGAGGCCATATGATGTAGCTTTCTACAATAAATTGACATTTGATAACAGCTGCTTATCATTGCACTACTTTCTTCATAACACTGGTTTCTATTTTCACATAGCTCATTATTACTGATGGCATCATCTCATTTGGTAATTATGCTACTACTGCTATGTATATTTATTGTAATTTTTGAACCTAATTATTTATCAAATTATTATTGCTGTACATATTTGTATGCTATTATTGCCAGAATAGCATAGCTATTTATTATGGCTCTTATCTATTAATTGTCAGAATTATTTATGACAGCTATCAATTTTATGCTACAACTGATAGATTTAATAATGAATATTATACCTCAAATTAGTAATTTATCAAAGGTCAATATTATGAAAAAAATTAGCAGCCTGTAGTACTGTATTGTACATAAAATATCTTAGTTTTAATTGGCATATATACTATTTTTTTTCTCACCTTTCTCACCTTGGTTGCCCCAAGACCACATCACACCCCAGCAAGGCCAGAGTGCAGAGCATGACAGGAGGCACAAATGCCACAGCACGCCAGACTGCAAAGACCGGCAAAACAATGAAGCGGAAAAAACTGGAAATTTGTGCTTCAGGCAACTGATCATACAGCAGTTCTGTTGGTCACAATATAAAACATACACATTCATATATACACACACATACAGATAGACAAAAAAAAAAAACTTACATACATGCTTACACACACATCCCTACAAGTAAATTAAACTTCATCAGCCTAGTCAAAATCTAAAAATTTCTCGTACATCAGATCAGCAAGGGCTTGCTTATAGCGAGTAATATCTGTCAACTGCACTATGTCAGCATGCTAAAAAATTATCAGCTTGCCTCATGTGTAATTACTATGCTCTAGCTGATAATTGTTGGATTGAGTATTGTTTCAATCCAACAGCTTTTGTGCACACTATAATTTTTTTTCTTCAATCTACAGAAAAAAACTATTCTTTGCTGCTTCATTCAGTCTTTTTTATTATCTTGTCTATGTTTTGTCCTTCTTTCAAACAAAGTATTAACTCCTAATATATTACTAATAAATTTATGACTAATGATTGATATAGGTTTTTCACAGAGTCAATATATAATATGTACTCATTAGAGCTGCAGCTCTACCCATCAACTAATTTTTATAGTTGTATTCCATCAGTTTCGATGTGATTGTCTTCAATGGATCTACCACCGCAATACTTGCCTATATCTATCGGATAACATGGATCCCCCAAGAACTAGGTATTCCAAAACAGAACTTTTTATTTAATGAATTGGATCTCAATAACTAAAAGGATAGAAGGTGCAACAGGTCATAGGAAGTATTAAATACTCCTATTCTGACATGATTAGAGTAGGAAAGGAAACCAAAATTTGACTGAGAGGGCAAGATCAGTGTGTAAGTAGTCAAAACAGGAATGCTTCCTGACCATTCACACTAGACAAAATGGCAAGAACTATAGTAGTTGATGTAGAGGATAAGATCAATGGACCAGGAACCAAACTCCCAAATGAAAGAATAGGAACATTCCACTGCAGTAGATAAACTATCCACAGTATCCCCCATCTATCAAACTCAATCTAGATGACTCAATTCTGAGGAACAGGGTATCAATCCACCAGAAGGCAATCCTAATACAACCCACAACTCCTGCTAACAGCTACCAATGTAGTTTTGAGTTCAGGATAACAATTTGTAGGTAGATTTTTTTGGGGTGAATAAATTTTATCAGAGGAAAGTATATAGCTAAATTAGAAATAATCCAACTAACTTTGGCAGAGACACATAAAGCACTATTCTGAAAACACCATCAACTGATCAGTGGTTCACTGATCAACCAATATTATACATATATGTATTTATATATATATATATATATGTATATATATGTATATGTAAATATATGTATATATATGTATATATATATATATGTATATATGTATATATATATGTATATGTATATATATATATGT
>SDVV010036000.1:0-10995 GCA_016164225.1 Gammarus roeselii
ACGTTGGCTGAAACAGATTTTCGCCAGAATGTCACTGGCAGATATGACAGTGGCTGGTGTGACTGAGGAACGCTATGAATGTTCGCTGTTAAAAAATGGTACCGTAGGTAGGTAGTCGGAACAACTTGGGGCTGATAAGGCAGTTGGCGGAGATGATAGTGGTTGATCTGACGTTAGCTATAAAAGAATTTAGCGCCAGGGATAGCGACCCATATTACGGTGTGCAGGTTGGAACATAAATATTGTAATTCAAGTCATTTTACAAAGCCTTCTGTACGACAAAGTTTTTTTTTGTTTAACCCTATCAGCCAATGTGTTATTATCTGTTGCTATCCTTCGAGCTATTCTTCTATTCAATAATCATCAATATGATCGTTCAATGAAATAACAAAAATTGTTAGAACTTTGTCTACAAATAGCATAATTACATACTTTCACATGAGCAACGGTGCCACATTGAGACGACACGGTCTTGGGAGCCCAGCGTTTGCGTTAAAATTATTTCCGCACCCTCGCACTATCGCCACTTCACTTCATCTCACTGTCATGGCCGGACACTGTCATAACCGCTAAACAAAATTCAACACACGTGCTTTCGACCTAAACAATGCTTCACCCAACCCGCATTTTCCGCCACTTCAAAATCTGCCACTGTCATATCTGCCACTGTATTTCGACCTGAGCAGACGTACCATTTTACTGGTTATCACTTTAATGAAACTTCAATAAAATAAAAAACTAAAAAATGGCATTATGAACCCTAGAAAAATACGCATGTTTGCCCCGCGGATTAGAAATACGTACCTTTTCCCCGCGGGTTAAAAACACGTACCTCTAGGTTAGGTTAGATTGGGTAAGAAAGTTTCATTAAAGTGATAACCAGTAAAATGGTACCACTCGTGGCTGATTCTGACGTGGGCTGAAGCAGAGTTTAGGTCGAAAGACAGTGGCAGATATGACAGTGGCTGGTGTGACTGAGGAACGCTATGAATGTTCGCTGTTAAAAATGGTACCGTAGGTAGGTAGTCGAAACAACATGTGGCTGATAAGGCAGTTGGCGGAGATGAAAGGGGCTGATCTGACGATAGCTATAAAAGAATTTAGCGTCAGGGATAGCGACCCACGGTCCTGACTGCTGCTGCGTTGCTCACCTCCAGTGTGGGACTGACTGTTGTAGGAGGAGGGTCAGGTTGGTAAGAGCGTGCTCCGCTTGATACGCCGCAGATTAAACGTTCCAGTAGAACTTATTCTATATGGCCCTTATCGATTGACTATACTACAAACATGAGAGATTCATGCTACATATGATGACTGAATGTCAGTTACCTAGTCAAAACAGTTAATCAGCAACTGATCGATGCAAATGTGTGGTTTATAAACACTTACAAAAGCGGCTACGCGGGACTCCGTCAAGACGTCCCGTGACGTGCCAAACCGAGATAAAATAATAATTCAGGCCTGTCTAACGTTACAGTGACCAGGTCTTTGAATTGCTAGTAGATCCCCGAACCGCTTCAAAATTTTGGTCACAAAGAAACGGTTTTGGTGGGTGGCACATCTCTGACCTGATGTGCAGCGTCCAGTTCTCAGAGCGCTCAGCGTGAAGCGCGATGAAGCGCTGGTCGGAGGCGAAGGTGTACACGCTAGACGTGAGGACGTGCAGGTCGCGGCCCCTGATCCAGGACACCTACATGGAAGAGGGAAGGGAGGTTGAAGGGAACGTTCGTGCTACCCTTGTCGTTGTCAGGGGATTGTTTGATGTGATTACCATGGTAGGAATATTCAAGAACACAGTTGCCACTTCACCCCAGCATTGCCGATAATTCAATTAAATTATTTAATATTTAATTCACTGGACAAGTGTTAGAATTGACTCCAAAATTATTGTAAAGGAATCATCATTTCAAATAACACAATATTTCACATGTATAGTAACTTAGTCATTATCGTTTATTAATGGAAGTGATGAGAGACAAGATGACTTTTCGAAAACAGTATCGTTTTGAAAGCTAGGCTTCCTTATTAATTCAGAGTCGTCATACTTTCTATGACGTCGTTCAATAACAACGACGACAGACACACATTTGACTTGAATAATCTGCAACATAAAACGGCTTAAATGGCAGAAAAAATCTCTATAAAGCCCGTCAAATTAAACGTATTACAATTAAAATGGTAATTGATTTTTTGAAAGAATTTATCTACCACCAATACTGCATACGATGTGTGAATACTTTTCCAACCGTCCGCCAGCCTCTGTTTCAGTATCTTACGAAATTCATGCTTTCAAAGTTACAATCTCTTAATATTGAGTTACATTTCAGAATATCAGTCACCCCAACTGTCATTGGATCACATCGCACAAGCAATCATCCCCTTGGGGCCCTCCTAGTTCATTCATATTATTTGAGGGTCAGAAATGCTGGGTTTGTGGACGAAAACAAATCTTACCAAGACAAAAAATAATATTAGTTACCAGAGAGATGAATTTAATGTTCAGATATTGAATAATGAATAATGGAAGTGAGCATATTTCGACGGAGAAAAAAAAACTGTGATAGCACGCTTTCATAATAGGATGTAGAAGTGTTTGATATGATTATGATATGGTACAAAGTGGGCCTGATTTTAATTGGATTTATAATATTATCAACTTGAATGGAGTATCGCACGCAATTGAGTGAAGAAAACTCGTGCTACGTGAAAGAACCGCAATACATTTTAATATGAGTTTACGCTTCTGCAATTTTTGAAATATATTTTAAATAAATAAATAGTTCGATTCTCTTGAAAAAAATACATATTTCCATGAAGTAAGAGTGACGTGCATTGAAATTGTTCAGTAGTTTTACATATTTTATTTGAGCATCTGCTGCATTCCTAACACACATATTACAATTCAAACATTAAAATAGATTAAATCACGTCAACTTCCTGATTTGCTTGTCAAAAAATGTCGGAATGCGTACTTGTTTGTTGTTACCATAAATTACCGTACAGAAATATCAAAGAAAGACTGTATAGCGAGTCAGGTATCAAGTAAGGAGAATAATATGTCCGAAAGGTATAGTAACAAACTGAAACAACGTTAACAGTTAGGCTTAGAGCAAGGTAATGTTCAAGTCACGAGGAAGTGAAAGCTCTTAGTTTCTTATCTCAAACTGGCCCACATTCATCTCCTTATCATAAACAGAGCCTCCTTCACCTTCTTGTCCTCCAGCTGAGCCACCTTCACTTTCTTGTCTTCCTACTGAGTAGCCCTCACCTTCTTGTTCCCCGAGCTGAGACACTTCTAACATCTTGTTCCCCGACAGAATCCCCCTCAAGATTTCGTCCCTCAACTGAGCCACTCTCACCCTCTTGTCTCCCAGCAGAGCCACCCTCATCTTCTTCTCCCATACCGAGTTAGCTTCACGTTCGTACTCCCCAGCTGAGCCACCCTCACGATCTTATCCCGCACCTTCTTGCCCCCTAGCAAAGCCACTTAACATTCCTGTCCCTTAGCGAAGCCACGCTAACTTCCTTGTCCCCCAGATGAGCTACCCTCACCTTCTTGTCACCTAGCTGAGCCGCCCTAACATTCCTTTCCCCTAGCAAAACCACCCTCACTTTTTTGTACCCAAGCTGAGCCACCCTCACCTTCTTATCCTTCAGCTGAGCTACTTTCGCCTTCTTGTCCCCCAACTGAGTCGCCCACCTTCTTGTACCCCAGCAAAGCCACCCTCACTTTCTTGTTCCCAGTTGAGCCGCCCTCACCTTTTTGTCCCCCAGCTGAGCTACCCTGCAGTGCAGGTAGGCCGACTGCCCCTCTAGGGCCGTCACGTTCCGTGCAGGAGGCGGCAGGAAGTACGGCTTCGTGTTGAAGTGCGGGATGCCTTGTTCGAGGGTAAACCCTGGGGGCAAATATGACGAGGGTTAGAAAGAGATGCCATGCTCGAGGGTGAGCCCTGTGGCCCGAGCAGAGGGAGGATTAGTGTGGGGTGCCCTGCTCGAGAGTGAACCCTGCCTGCAGAGCAGGGGGATGCTTAGAATGAGGTACCCTGCTATAGGGTGAATCTTGCGGCAAAAGCAGAATGGTGCTTAGAACGGGGTGCCCTGCTCGAGGGTGAACCCAGAGAGCGGAGAGGAGGGAGGTCAATGGTCGACAGTGAACGTATCATCCTTATTATATGAGCAATTCGGTCGCCATACATCTGATATTATAACAAAATGTACTTATAACATGGGTTGTGATCAATAAATAATAAAATACAGTGATAAATAAAAAAATTATGCACAATACAAAATTCAAAGTTGAATACTTCATCAATAATATCTCATCAGTCTACCTAACGTTGTTTAATTATTTAGACTGATGATCAATAAATTACTCGGCTATTCAATTTCGAAAAAAAAAAAATACAAAAACACACTGCAACCGTTTCTCTCGACTGGGAGATAGCCGACGGAAAGACAAAAATTACATTCATTCATATACACTTTGGGGTGGATGGATGATTCTTCATTTTATAGTTCATTAACACTTTATTTTAGTATTTTAGTATTTATTATTTCATCAGCTATATTATTTATCTGTGCCTTTTTTTCACGGCGATCTATTCTGTATCATTTATATAATTATGTATCGTTAGACGCCCGCAGGGGCTCTGCAGGGTGGCGAGCGACGACTTCGCGTTGGGCCGTCGGTGGAGCGCGGAAGCGGCTACTGCTCCTACTGCGTTAAACCTACTCGGAGTCAACGCTGAACCTACTCGGTATCTAAGTAAAACCTACTCGGTATCTACGTTAAACATACATTTTATCTACTTTAAATCTACTCGGTATCTACGCTAAACCTAATCGGTATTTACGTTAAGCCTACTCGGTATGGGTCGCTATCCCTGGCGCTAAATTATTTTATAGCTAACGTCAGATCAGCCCCTTCCATCTCCGCCAGCTGCCTTATCAGCCACAAGTTGTTCCGACTACCTACCTACGGTACTATTTTTTAACAGCGAACATCCATAGCGCTCCTCAGTCACACCAGCCACTGTCATATCTGCCAGCGACATTCTGCCTAAACTCTGTTTCAGCTCACGTCAGAATCAGCCACGAGGCGTACCATTTTACCGGTTATGACTTTAATGAAACTTTTCCTAACAAACCTAACCTAATCTAGGGTATGTATTCCTAACCCGAGGGGCAGAGGTACGTATTTCTAACCCGCGGGGCAAACATACGTATTTTTCTGCGTTACGTAATTGCGTTTTTTAGCGTTTTTTTATTGAAGTTTCATTAAAGTGATAACCAGTAGGTTGATATGCCTGTTTAGGTGTGAAGACAGTGGCAGATATGACAGTGGCAAATTTTGAATTGACAGAAAATGCGTGTGGGATGAAACATCGTTTAGGTAGAGAGCACGTGTGATGAAAGATTTTTAGCGGTTATGACAGTGTCCGGCCATGACAGTGAGGTGAAGTGAATTGGCGATAGTGCGCGTGTGCGGAAATAATTTTAGGGCGAACGCTGGGCTCCCCTCGGTATCTACGGTAAACCTACTCTGTATCTACGGTAAACTTATTCTGTATCAACGTTAAACCTACTCGGTATCTACATTAAACCTACTCGGCATCTACGTTAAACCTACTCTGTATCTACGTTAAACCTACTTGGTATCTATGTTAAACTTACTCGGTATCTACGTTTAACCTTCTCGGAACCTACGTTAAAGCTACTCGGTATCTGCGTTAAACCTACTCTGTATCTACGTTAAACCTACTCTGTATCTATGTTAAACCTACTCGGAATCTGCGTTGAACCTATTCGTAATCTACGCTGCACCTACTTTGCCACTCATCAATTGCCCTACGGGGGAGTCAGCATACACATCGCGTTGGGACTCCAGTGGAAAACGAAAGCAACTACTACTACTACTACTACTCTTATATACTCATACATGTACAATTCGGACCTCCAAACTTTCAAATTTATTGGTAGCTCGCACCCCCCCCCCGTCACTGCCCTATCCGACAAATGAATTTCCTCCCCACGTCACTGCACTATTTGACAACTGCTCTAACTCCCCAAGTCACTGCCCCAGTACGCAACTGCTCTCGCTGCCCACGTCACTGCCCCAGTCGGCAACTGCTCTCACTCCCACGTCACTGCCCCAGTCGGCAGCTGCTCTCGCTGACCACGTCACTGCCCCAGTCGGCCACTGCTCTCACTCCCACGTCACTGCCCCAGTCGGCAACTGCTCTCACTCCTCAGGGCACTGTCCTAGTTGGTTACTGCTCTCACCTCCCACGTCTCTGTCAGTTCGGAGCCTCTAAACACTAACACAAACCCATATTCATTTCAATATCAAAGGTTCTACACCGCATCAATCCTTAAATGATCAATCCCAACACCTTACTCCCAACATGCACACAATAGCTCACCTTAGCACAGTTGAAATCATGTACTTAGATATCATATTTCTTCCACAACTGTTCATGTAAGCTAACAGAGATTCCACTCGCATCGTCCTCCCTCGAACATCTCATTGCTTGACTTTGTACTAAAGTAAATTGCAGATTTATTTTCTCACACGTCATGTCAATCTCGGACACTGGTAGCCATTCACTTATCTAGCACCTACTCAAAAACATGTTCTGCTGCCTATTTGAAAACTGTGTACCGCACATGACAAACTCTCGCCTACTCTGCCCTGTCGCAGTATCTTTCACGTCGCATCTCAGCCAACTTTGTTCCATCATATTCTAAATTCATTAATGCCGAGAACACATCCCCCCTCTTCCTAGACCTTTCTCGAAGACCTGATAATCTTTATGAGCACTCTCCAATGCCTACATTCGTACTAATCTTCTCTACTTTAGTACAGCGTAACAGTACATGCACTGCGTCAAACAATAGTCCCGCACCCTACACAAAACAAACATTGAGCAACCAGCCGTTACATCATTTTTCGAAGGCGCTTAATCGCAAAACAGTCAAACTCTTTTTACAGCTCATCTTTCGTATGACTCGCAACATTTTCGTCTCCCAAAAACATACGCACCCCCACCCACAACCACACCGACAGCCTCATAGACATCGTTAACATACGATAGCTTTACAAATTCAGCATTCCTCTTTACATTTCGGCGCCCTCCAACAGCATCTGCCCTTATATATCCTTCACCACCTCCAATCTCCCATTTCACATTGCCCACCTTTTTCCATACAATTATCTAGTCCTCCTCTTTTTTTTCGCGCAACCGTCAGCCTTGCGTTTCTTTAGGTTGTTACTTGTCATACCAGAGTCACACTCACCCGTTCATTTCAACTTCTTCTTCCTCAGCGCTAGGTCATCAAATTGCCTCTCTACAAATTTATCGACAAACACTTTCCTCGTTAATCTATCCACCCCGCTGCAACATCTGACATTCAAATACCATAACAACAGGAGTCGGTGAGCCGTAGCCTCCCTTTCCCCTTAACCTTCGCCGTCTTAGTGGAAGGAAATAAAGAGGAAAGAACTCCCAGCACCTACACTCTTCCTCTTTGGGTAGTAATAGCTGTCAAAATACACTCATACCCGCTACTATCCTCCCGTCGTTGCGGGCATGTCAAATTTCTCTGTTCAGAAATCGTTTATGTTGCTTGGTACTGAACACATTTCATTTTGTTAATATCCCCTCTCAGGTAAGGGGACGGGGACAAAATTGCACATTAAATTTAATTTGAGGCCTGACGAGTGAAGTATATAACGGAAGAACGATGTCCCTGGACTTGTAGGGGAAGTTTCTGGATACAAAGTCCAGGACTCTGTTGCCTTTCTTGTAGCTAGCTGCAATTATTCTTACCCCAAAAGACTTCCCGCATTTCCAGATAACTTGGCTCCTTGACCAGCGCTCATTAAGAAGTAACTGGGGTTCACTTTTTGATGACTTATATCCACATGATGAGCAGTCATGATGCACTTCAGGAGCTCATGATTTGATGTGAGGTATTGTTTTATGTCTTGATCATTTTCAATTTTTTACAATAAGGGAAAAAATAACCACTGGGAAGTAGAATCATTTTGGAAGTGCAAATAACTAATGTGTTCGATTAGTTTGGTCTGGAATTGCTTTAGGTCATTAAAGTTTATACTAAGAGATCTTTGATATACTGTGTTAATAAATACAAGTTAGTTGCAGTCAATGTACATTTTCCAGCAAGGATAGCAATGCTTCAAATCGCCACATGTATTTGGTGTATCACAAACTAAACTCTGAAATACGTGAAAAATATTGGACATGATGCTTATTTCCAGAAGCTTGTTTTTATAAATCGGTTTTTTGAACCATGATTGAAATATATTCAACCTTCAAACGAACTAATGCTATGGAAAAATGCTTGCAAATTTTAGATTGAATTTGTAATATGTCTGAAATGACTTTTTACTCATATGTAACATGATTTATTACATATGAGGAGTGACTACAGGCAAGGTCGGTGGAAGCCTATGACTGGAATAAATTGAAGGTGATAGTAGTAGGAGACCAAGGAGGAACGCAGAGGCTAAGTGAGGTGATGTTGTTGTTGTTATTGTTGTTGTTGTTGTTGTTGTGGATTTATTTTGAGCCGGAAGAGATTCCGGCGACAGCTCAGTAGGTGGCCGCAGAAGAGGCGGTGGGCCAAGTGACGGCATCGACGGCTGAAACGCGGCCACCTCACGTGGCCTCTTCCACAGCTCAAGGAGGCGAGATGAGTAGGATGTACCGGGCAGGATAGAGATGAGTCGCGATGATATCAAAAATGCGTCAGTATGGACGCAGACGACCACTCAATTTTCCTCCGATCCTAACATTTCCGTCGGAAAACGCGGCCCTGTGGGATTGGTGGTACATGCAGTGGTCAGAAAGAAGTTGAGACGGAGTGGAGTGAATGAAACAAGGCAGAAAGATCTCATAGTATTGACTATGTGGAGTGGTGCACCAAGGATTCTGTTTGGACCCTGGTTGGTTATGGCATTTGTCATTGAAGCCGTGTTATACGATTTCATTTTGGATCCGATGGGATTATCTCATCGCGAAAAAACGGAGAGACGATGGGTAGAAAACGCATTGAATAGTGTGTTTCTTATCACAATGGCCGGTCATAGTTAGGACGCCAAGGAAAAAGTGAAGGTGGGGTATAGGGCACTAGTCAGGAATTGAGAGCATATAGTAAGAAAAGATGCGAGCGAGCGTAGAAGTTGTTAATTTTGATGTGGAGGTGGTCGATCTTTTGATTTTGTGGGAGCCTGAAGCGAGTCGCTAAGCGTTGTTATATATAGTAAGAAGTTTGCGGAGAGAAGTGATGGAGATCTGTGGGAACTAGGTAGGTGGTGCGGCAATGATGAAGCGAGACGGATGAGGGCGCAGTAGGTGACGAGCTAGGTCTCCTTCCTTTTGCTGCCGCCTCTTATTACCCGTATTCTGACTGTTGCTTTGGTAGCTATTCCGGAGATATGGTTAGAGAAGGTGAAGTGGGGGTCCAGCGTTAGCCCAGAGATTTTGGGTAAATGGTTAATGGGAAGTAGCGAGCTGACGTACAGTAGGTTTTGTTGTATGCGCAATTGTTGCTGATGTCGTCCAGGCGAGAGTTAGGTGTGTTGACCAGAGCGGGAATGCGGAGTCCGGATGTTGCAATCGTAAAGTGTTCTGCATAATAAAATAAGGAGACGAATGAGACGGAATGATGGAAATCCGACTCAAAGAAGTTCAAAAGATTAACAAAATTTTCCGAGATTAGATTATTATTTCGGGAGTAAAAGATTTGGTGTCTGAAGTAGCAAGTGCATGGACGGCCCTATAAGTAGGTGGATATCCAACACATTGAGTTATGATGGAGAGGGGAGTTTGTAATCGTGTGCTGAAGGAAAGTGTGGTCTACTGTGTCAAAGGTTTTGGAAATGACTATTGCGGTGGCTGAGGTTCAGCTTGGAGGTTTGCATGCGTTGAAGCAAAGGAATGGAGAACGGTAGAAGTAGAACAGAGTGACAATGTCTGAGTGGTTGAGAGAACCGAGTTGTTTGATGAGAAGAACTGATTATCCGTTCGAATCGGGTGCAATGCAGTTTGAGACGGTTTTGATAGCTTCAGAGATGACTACGTGAGTGAACAGTCCTGGTTATGATTTATGGAATAGGATGAGTTTGCGAGTGTCTGGATTAAGAGCATGGGGGTTGTGAAAGTGAATTGATACCCGCTGCTAAGTAGTAATAACATCCTCGCAGTACAATAGCAACAATATCATATAAGGTAGTGCAGGTCGACAATAAGCCCTCTGAAAGGATAATAGTAAAAATTTTACTAGTGTACTGAAAAGAAAAATAACAGTAGGGGAAGAACATGTTCTCATACGAATTGGACAAGAAAATGTCATCGTTCCATTAGAGTTTCTTGATGTGGGGCTTCAACCTACCTAACATCAATTGGAAAACCCTGGAAGCTGAATTACGGGGCGACAGTTTACAAGTGTTTACAAGTGTTTACAAGTGTAGGAAGACAACAACAGGCCTATTGGCCCAAACTAGGCTGCCTTTTGGTAGCAAGAGTGTTAGTTCTGGAGTAGAACGTCTAAGAGGCCTATTGGCCCAAACTAGGTTGCCTTATGGTGGCAAGAGAATTAGTTTTGAAGTAGAACGTCTAAGAGGCCTATTGGCCCAAACTAGGTTGCCTTATGGTGGCAAGAGAATTAGTTTTGAAGTAGAACGTCTAAGAGAGCTTCATGTGCCATTTCTAATTTATTTATAACAACAGGAAATGGAACGGTTTAGCTATTTATCGGCGATTTATGTAGAACTTATCGAGCCGCGACTTGAACGTTTCGATTGTATTGCCGTTTACAACTTCCGCTGGAAGTTTGTTCCATTCTTCGACAACTCTATACGTGAAGAAATTACGCGTGATGTTGAGTGAGAAACGTTTCCCAACGATTTTGTATCCATTGTTCCTAGTCACTCCGTTTGCATCTAGAGTGAAAAGGCTCGCTCGGTCGACGTTT
>SDVV010036001.1:0-10995 GCA_016164225.1 Gammarus roeselii
ACCAACTCGACTCGCCTCAACATGTTTCGACTGATCTCGACGCACCTCGACCAGCCTCGACGCGACCCTCGCCCTCTGCGCCAGCAATCCGCGAACTGCAATGGTTAATTGTACTACTCATGCATCTCACAAACATTCTTTTGTGTATGGGTTTTACAGCGCTGGGAGGGGGGAGCAGAGGTTCCAGTTTCTCAAAAGGGTCTCAAGGGTGTCCCAAGGGGCCCCAGAAAGGTCCAAAAGGATCCCCCCAAATCCACCTGGTCTCCCAAGTCCCCAAGGGTTTCCGAAACCCTGGGTCCCCGAGTCCCGCGGGTCCCACGAAAACCTCCCCTCTCTGGGCCACCTTGTCTCAACCAACCTCGATACATATAACAAATTCAAAATTTATCACCATGAAAAAAAGGCAGAGAAAAATAATAGAGCCCAGGCAAGAAGAAATAATAAAATACTAAAATAAAGTGTTATTGATCTATAAAATGAATAATCATCCATCCACCCCAACAAGGGGAAAGTTCACACGGCCTCGCGTGCAAAAATATTAGTCATGTCAAGATGAAGTAGGTTCATAATTCAATTGTGACATATTCGCGTACTAGCGCGTACGAGAGAGTAAAAAGTTAACGCGTATCTTCGTAAAAATGTGTTGTTATTTCTGTGCATAATGGGGAGGAGAGACCATCTCACTTGCACAGGTGTTTGGGGTTTAGACAGCTTCGAATAGTCCGGAGTGTTTTCCGAAAGCGGTAAGCTTTTTACGGTAGGTTGGGTCCGTGAGTAGGCTTTGTAGGTTGCACGGGGGATTTAGGAACGCTCGTGGGGTTGCCGCGAGTTATAATCCATCAGTAAGTGTTTCACGCTGATAGCCACTTGGTGGCAACGGGGGCAAGGTGGTGCGTTTGGTCCTATGTCGACATCCATCAGTTGGTTGTGAGTTATCCACGTGTCCCGTGCACAAGCGGTTGATGAACACTTGGTCTTTTCTGTTGGTGAACTTTGTTTCCCATTCTCCGACTGAGGGTTTGACTGAAAGCATTTATTTTTGTCCACTCAGTTACCACATTTCGTCCAGTCGGGATGTTATATGGGAGTTGATGATAGGGAACCAATCCCGGTAATGCATTGCGAAAAATTATTCTTGGTGAGTAGATGCTCTTACTCCCGTGTGCCCGGGGATCCAGCAGAATTGCACTGCCTGACCCGTCTCGGTCATCACAAAGAGATCGTGCTGCATCTTACGTAGAACAGGATGTTCATAATGCAGTGTTTTAAGCTGGGTGAGGTCACTCAGACTGTCTGAGAATACGACGTATTTGGGAAAGCGATGTGTTTTTTGCGATAGAGACGGCTAGTTCGAGTGCGCGAAGCTCCGCAGAGAACACGGAGGCCTCTTGTGGGAGGGTGGCCGAGAGTGGGGTGTCCCCGCACACAGCGGCGGCTCCCATTCCGTCCGCGGTTTTGGAGCCGTCAGTGTATATGTGGCGGTGCTCTAAATATTCTTCCTCGGGAAGTCTTAGGAATTCCTGCCGGTATGCGTTGGTTGGAGTTGTTGCTTTAGGGTAGATTTGCAGGTCTAGGTTGACCGGTGGTGGGTTGATCATCCATGTTGGTGTGTTAATTTGAAGGATTCGTTAGGAAAATGAAGGCTTAATAGCTTTTCGATTGATGTTGAGCGAGGTTAGCAGGTTGTCCACGCGTAGGGAAAACGGTGGGCATATATTTTTTTTTTATCCGCAAAAAGGCGTTTATCGGATATGTTGGTGATTGCCGGGTTGTTGATTAGACTTCTAGTCCTAAAGTAGACCCTAACGTGAGTTTATGGTCCCACACAAGACCCAGGAATTAGACCGTTTCTTCGTATGCTAAAGATGTGTTGTGCAGCGTTAGGGCTGGTTTCAGGTGTAAACCGGGCACAAGGGTAAAGTGCATGCTCTTAGTTTTAGAGGACGAGAATCGGAATCCGTTTAGCGAAGCCCAGTTCCGGACTAGGTTTAGGCACTCCTGGAGTTCATGTTGAATTGTTATGAGGCTGGGGTGTCAGTGGCTTATTTGTAGGTCGTCCACGTATAGTGATGAGAGCAGTCTCCCGTCTCAAGGAACACTGTCGTTTAACTGATCGATTTTGAGGATAGAAGGAGTGACACTGAAGAAGTTTCCTTGGGGACGCCAATTTCTTGCGGATATGACGGAGACTGAGTGTCGCCAACCTTGACCTTGAAGGTGCGATTTTGTAGAAATTGGTGGATGAAAAGTGGTAGTCGACCTCTCAAAACTTAACGGAGGAGATCCTTCACGATCCCTTATTTCCACGTAGTGTCGCATGCTTTTTCTACGTCGAAAAATATGGAAACCACATCATCTCTTCGGACGAAGGCCTGTCTAATGTCTGATTCTAATCGTGCGAGGTGGTCCGTTGTGGAGTGGCGCTTACGGCCACCGCACTGGATGTTGTTAGGGCCTACATGCATTTCAAAGTAGTCGATTAGGCATGAGTTTATCATTCTTGCCAGTCTTACATTGGACGCCAGTTAGGGCGATGGGACGATAGTTATGTGGGTCGCTGTGACATTTTTCGGGCTTGGGTATCGGGATAATTACGGATTCCCGCCATTGGTTGGGAAAGAATGAATTTGAATACAGCGTATTGAACACATTTAGTAGGTGCTGGATAGCGTTGTCAGAAAGGTGTTTGATCATGTTCATGTGCACACGGTCCGGCCCGGGTGAGGTTCACGAGTGTGGTCAATTGCATATTGTAGTTCATGGATGGAGAAAGGTTTGTTGTAGAATTCTTCTTATGCGGGAGTAAAGTCGATATCCACACTTTCTCTTAGGATCTTTTCCCGTTGGAAAGAGGCCGTATAATTTGTTGATTGTGAGATTTGGCTGAAAGTTTGAGCTAGCTTGTCCGCGAAGTTCGCGTATGAAGAATAGACAGTGTCTCTGTCCGACAGTATGTAGATAGGTCGCTCGGGGCGACCTTGGATACGTCTGATTTTTCCCCACACTTGGGAAAGAGGGGGTGTTCCGATTGATTGTGGTAACTAATTGAGTCCAGCTTTCTTGCTTCTTCTTCACGCTAAGTTTGCGGAACACGGCAGTTTCCTTTTTCCAGGCTACTCGGTTCTCGGGGGAACGTGCGAGGCGGGAAGCCCCGTACATCCTTTCACGCTGGTCCATTGCTTCTTGTATCTCTGGGCACCACCAAGGTTTAGGGAAAAAGGTTGAGGGTAAATATTGGGGAATGCATACGGCAGCTGCACTTTGGAATTTCTCGTATAGATGTGTGATAAGGTCGCGCTCTGAAATGTCTTCGGGAAGGCCCTCCATATCGTCCCATGCGACATGTGTCAAGTATTCCTCCCAGCTGGCTTTCCGGAAGTTGAATCGAAGTTATTGTGAGTCAGGATTGTTTGGTCGGTTAGTAAGGAGCGATATGATTACTGGGTTGTGATCAGTGTCATGTGCTGAAGGCAGGACTCCCCAAACAAGTTGGGGAGCTGAAGTAGGGGAACAGCTTGATAAATCGATAGCGGTTTCACTTTCGAGGGTGATCCGTGTGTGTTGTCTATCGTTGAGAAGGTCCAGGTTGTGAGTTCTATGGTGTTGGCCAGTATCACTCCTCTGGGTCTGTTCTCACGCATACCCACACTTCGTGGTAGCTGTTGAAGTCTGCAAGGAGTACGGGATGATGCAGTTGGTTAAGCAGATCGGTCATTAGTGCCTCCGTGAGGTCGTGGTTGTGTGACGAGTAGATAGATACCAATGTATTAGGTCTTGAGACACATATCTTCACTGCGACAGTTTGGAGTTCTGTTCTCAGATAAAGGAGGTGATCAGGTATGCTTTGATCGATCATAAGTGCCATCCCGCCGTGTGCAGTCACATTATTGTGAGCTTCGCGACGGTGTATGACATATAGAGGGATTGAGAAGGTGGCTGTGTCATGGAGTTTGATCTCCTGGAGGCCTACCACCAAAGGTTTATGGGTGGAGATTAGCGATAATAATTCATATTTTTTTGATTAGAGATAATAATTCATATTTTTTTGCTTCCAAGTCCCTGGCTATTCCACTCAAGTATGGTGTTGTTGTTCATTTCGGATTTGTTTCACGCCCAGATTTTGATGGTCTGGAACGGTCGCGTGGCTTGTAGGAATTTTTGTGGTGTTCTTGTCTGTGAGGCGCAGGTGTCTTAGATCGAGAGCGTTCGCATGAACGTCCCCTTACTGTAGAACATGATCTCCTAGACTCACTGCGTTCTCGGTTGTGCTCTCGAAGGAGGAGGAGGACGAGGGAGTACGATTTTTGTGTTTGCTTCTTGAGCGAGCGCGTTTCTCTTCTAATGAGGGTTTTCAAAACATTATGATGGGCTGAGTAGTAGTCGTTGGGGTATTCGAGTCGCGTGCAATGCATGGTAGATCAGTGGTTTGGGGTATCAGTTCTTCGTTGAAGATTTTCTATGTGTCCTCGTGCAGGCGATGGTCGTTCTCACTCGTGAGATGTTCTGTGTTTGGCATGTTAGCTGATGGCTGAATACCTCACTTTGGTTTTGGCTGGGTGCGGTTGCAGTTAAGACGGTCAGAAGTCGTTCAACGCTCTGATCGAGTCGAGTTGTGGTTTGTGGGGTGCTACTAATCTTTTTGCTTCGTGGCGAGAGGGTGTCGCGTATCCCGCGGTCGTCGTCGGAGGGATCATCGTCTCTTGGCCTTTTGATTTTCGGGTTATTGGACCTCTCTTCGCAGTCGACCGAGGCAGCATCCATCGCAGTGCTTTCCTGGGTAATGATGGATTCATTGCTTGGGGCGCCCGCCTTTATTACGTAGGTAGTCGCTGGGCTGGTTGTGGTATTGTTATTACTAGAGAGGGGTGTGAGAATCGAGGTAATGTTTTTATGCTAACTGTACGCGAGTATTGTCTGATGGGGTAGACTAAGTTGAGGATTCAACTGCTATGTCGTAATTTATATTACGACAGTTTGGGTTTTCGTCGTAAAAGATTTGGATGGCTTGTTTTCGTGTGACTTTGCGGTCATTTTGTATGATTGTCATTGCTTTCTGGTCCATCTGCTTTGGGCAGTCGCGGTCGCCTGCCTCATGGAGGCATGAGCAGTGGTAGCAGTTAGGTTGGCAGGCTGTGCAGTTCTTTCGGTCATGCTCGCCGGCGCACCTCTTACAGCGTTGGGGTATGTAAGGCTGGCAGTATTTGATGACGTGGTCGTATTCCAGGTATTATTTGCATATTGCAGGCTATGTCGCCACTGTTTTTCCCTGTTCGCCCGGGATTTCTATGAATGCCGGTGTCACGTTCTGGGAAAGTGATTTGGTATGCGGTGTTGTGGATGTTTCGTAGTTTGCTCCGTTTTGCTAGGGAAACGGTGATTCCATAATCCTTTGCTAAACCTGCTGCAAAAGCCCTTATGTCAGT
Source organism: Gammarus roeselii (assembly GCA_016164225.1). NCBI lineage: Eukaryota > Metazoa > Arthropoda > Malacostraca > Amphipoda > Gammaridae > Gammarus > Gammarus roeselii. Next base: position 5,424 of record SDVV010036001.1, read on the forward strand.
TTTGGGAGTGTTGTTGGAAGCGTATATAATTCGTCTTGTAGCATTGAAGAACGGATGTATTTAGAGTTACTTTGTGTTTGTCTATTTCATTAATCCTTCGTGTAGCGATGCTTTGCTCGATATTTACGACATGGGCCAGATACTTCTTTCCCTGTCTGTTCATGTTTATCGGTCTGCCTCCCAGTTGTTTGGAGAGAGTTCATCATGATGAATGGGTTCATTGAGGGAGCAACTTCGTTTGCACCGCTATCTACAAGCGGTATAAGAAAGTGGGAAGAGAACGATGCTGATCGTCTCTCCTGGGTGGGAGGGTCAGCCTGGGGGGAGCGAATCGCGGCCGCAGCATCTCGTCGCCCGACTTCGTGCCAAGTTTGGCATTGCAGGATCTCTCTGTCTTGTCCTGGAGGAAGACTTCGTGTCCTGTAGTGTAGCCGTTTACTCTGCAGTAAAAGCAGTGAGGTTCTTCGGATGGGCACGACAAGGGATCGTCTCGCTCATCGTGGCCGTCCTGGAAGCATCTTTTTTTACCGTTACAATTTTGGCTCGTGTGTCCGTATTTCTGTCATTTATAGCATCGCATCGGACGTCTTTAGAAGGGTGTAATCTTGGCTTTGGCGTCAAAGAAAGATACGTCTATGTAGATAGGTGGGGTGGGGCAAATGAATTTAGGCAGAAGGGCCGTGGTGGTGTTTCTTCTTGGTCTGAGTTTTGGTGCGATTTTCGCTGCTCGTATTGGACAAGTCCGGTGATGAATTCGTCGGCTTCAGCACTCGGGAGACCCTCGATGTAAATCAGGCCTGAACTCACGGAAAACGTTGGTTGTGATATGATTTTGCAGTTTTTTTTGCATATTCTGTCTTTGGAGAGTATAGTGTCGCTTTGAAGTTTTGTGTCTACTTTAATGGTGAAGCTATCGTCACCGCTGGCGGTGATGTTAAGAATTGGACGGCCAGTCATGGAGCCCAGTTCTTCTAGTAGTTTATATGGGCAAATATCCGGTCTGTCATTGACATCAAATGTCATTTTCAGGTGTTCGGAGAATTTAGGGCAGTTGTTGAATAGGTTGTGGTCATCAAATCGTGTGTATTGTCTCCTCTTTGTGTTTCTTGGTGTTCGGGCGTTACGAGTTTCGGCTGGGAGGAGAGTGATGTTTTCGGAGAGGTCAGAGGCGGAAGCACACGAACAGGTTACGGGTTTCCTGGCCTCTATCCTCTTCATCAGCTCATCCAGTCGGGAATTCATAGTTGCACACCGACTACGACCTGAGTCAGGTCTCTTGTCGATGAGGAAGTTACGAGGGGTTCGTCGTTCTTTTTCGCTGACAGGTTTGAGTGTGACGCTCTGGAGGAGCCGTCAGCCCCTCTGCGATCGGGCATGGTTTTGCCCATTGTTTGATCCCTGGCTTCTACCCGGGATTCTGGGTGAATGAAGGTGGGGCCTTCTTTAATACAACTTACAAATATATACGAGTATATTTATATACGTTCTTAAAATTAACTTAAATATTATCTTATAACTAGACTTATAGCTGAATAGTTTTAGAGTAGGTTTTTCTAACATAAACTTTTTTGTAAAAGTTGTTTTCCATTTCAAACCCCGGTGTCAGTGGGGGACTAACCTCTTCGTGCACCAAGGGAGGGGATGTAGCTACAAACTGAAAGGGGGGGGGGGCGGTGGAGGGATCCAACTCAAAACATATTTACACAAAGGGACCAATGAAATTTGGTGGTTAACGAGGACACCGCAGGAAGGCGGGTGGGCCCGGGATAACCGCAGGGGGTATCTATTTCTTCAATCAAGTTGAAAGTTTTCACCTTTGCGAGACTATGTTCGGTCTCGGAGCGATATTTGGTTTAGAGCGGTGACCGGCACTTATTTTGATACAGCTAAAAAATTGGGGCATTTGTGAGTGCTTACGGACCTCGCAGCGAGAGAAGTGAAGAGGAGAGGGAGCAATTCTGGACTGACTTGAGCGAGTGTATCGAGAGTTTTGGAAGTCAATTCAATGTAGTTGTACTGGGTGACCTTAATGCGAGAGTCGGAGATGTAGTGGTGGAGAATGTGATAGGAAGATATGACATTCTCGGTAGAAATGACAGTGGAGAAAACCTGATAGGTCTGTGAATGCAGCAGAAGTTGGTGGTCGGGAACAGTTTCTTCGAGAAGCGAGATATTCACAAGTACACATGGGTAAGGATGGCCCATGGTGCAATGGCGGAGAGAGCCCTGATGGATTTTGTGCTGATATCGAAGAGAGTGGTGGGGAGCCTGTTGGATGTGCGGGTGTTGAGAGGGGAGGGTGGAAGTGTCTGACCATCTGCTGGTGGAAGGTAGATGAGTGGAGCAGAAGTGGAAAGGCAACAAACGAGTGAGAGGAGGAAGTGAATGGATTGAATGCGAGAAGTAGAGCCGAGGAGTTCCAGCAGGCGTTGAGGGAAGAATTCAACAACGTAAGATCGGACCCGAGATATATGGAGGAAGAATATGAGACGTTAAGGGATGCGTTGCTGAGATGTGCGAAGAAGGTGTGTGGTGCGCGCCGTGTGGACGGGTGCAGAAGGAAAGGTTGCGAGTGGTGGAACGACGAAGTCAAACTGGCGGTGGCACGGAAAAGAGGAGCGTTTGAGGAGTGGTTGCAGAAGAAGTCGGTGGTGGCTTATGAAAGCTACTAAGAGAGGAGAAACGAGGTGAAGCAGGGGGTGAGGAGAGCCAAAAGGGACGTTGATGTCAGGTGGGTCAGACGGTTGTGCCAGAATTTTGAGAACAAAAAAATGTTCCGGAAAGAGGTGAAGAGGGTGAGAAAGGGAGAGACCGGAAAGGAGGAAGTGGCGAAAAAATGAAATTGGCCAGTTATTGTTGGAAAATGGTGATGTACGGAAGAGGTGGGCCGAGTATTTTGATGAGTTGTTGAATGTCGAGGATGACAGAGAGGCTGACATTGGATGCCAGTTTTGGGAGAAAGACTTGTGACGGACATTACCAAAGAAGAGATGCAGGAGGCGTTAGAGGTGATGAAAGCCCCTGGTTTGGATGGCGTTGCGACCGAGTGCCTGAAGAAGGGTGGAGTAACGATTGTCGAATGGTTGGTGAGCTTACTGAACTTGTGTTTTGTGACAGGCGTGGTACCGATTGAGTGGCGCAGTGCCTGCATTGTTCCGCTATATAAGGGCAAACCAGATAAAAATGAATGCTCTACCTCGAGTGATATCAGTCTGTTATGTGTGGCTGGTAAGTTATACGGGAGAGTGCTGATCAAAAGGATTAAAGACTGTACGGACTGCGTAATTGGAGAGGAACAGTTTGGCTTTAGGAGTGCTAGAGGGTTTGCCGATCAGATTTTTGCAGTGAGACAGGTCTGTGAGAAGTACCTTGCCAAAGGAAAGGATGTGTTCTGGGCCTTCATGGATCTGGAGAAGGGATATGATAGGATTGACATGGAAGTGCTGTAGAGGGTGTTGCGTTTGTATGGAGTGGGAGGACATCTGTTGAAAGGGGTGCAGAGTTCAATGTTGGCAGCCGAGTTTGTGTCAGAGTGGGAAGCGAGGGGAGTGATTGGTTCACAGTGAAAGTGGGACTGAGACAAGGCTGCGTGATGTCTCCCGAGCTGTTCAACCTCTATATGGATAGAGTGGTCAGGGAGGTGAACGAGAGTGTGCTGGGTCGTGACTTGGAACTGTTGGAAGCGAATGGGCGGAGTTGGCAGTTGAGCCAGTTGCTATTTGCTGATGATACGGCCCTGGTTGCGGATTCAGAGGAGAAGCTATGTAGGCTAGTGTCTGAGTTTGGTAGAGTGCGTGAGAGGAGGAAACTATGAGTAAACTTGGGTTGGAGTAAAAAATGAGATGCTCGAGGACTGTCGATGCGAGCAAAATTCGTGTCCCCTAAATACAGAGCTCTTGGAGAAAGTTCAGTGTTCAAAGTATCTGGGTTCCCATGTAGAGTAGTAGTAGTTGCTTCCATGTTCCACCGGAGTCCCACAGACTCCCCCGTAGGGCGGTCTCCCATGTAGAGATAACTGAACTAGTGGAAACTGAAGTGAAGGCGCGAGTGAAGAAGGGGTGTAAAGTGATAGGTTAACTGTAGGACGTTGCTCTACGGAGCTGAAACTTAGGGGTTGAAAGGCAGAGTTGAGAAGAAGGTTGAATGTTTTCAAAATGAAATGTCTGAGGAGCATGGCTGGAGTAACGCTGAGAGGCCGGATCAACAACGACGTGGTTCGAATCAGAACCTGGATGGTAAAGAAGTTGTAGGACTGAGTGGAATCGCGTGTCCCGAGATGGTTCGGGCATATGGAGAGGTTGGTTGAAGGGAGATTGATGAAAAGTGTGATTAATGCGGAGGCGAGTGGTCGCAGGCCTAGAGATAGACCGATGTTTGGGTGGATGGATGGTGTGAAGCTGACGTTAGGAAGGAGAGATGTGTATGTGGAAGTAGAGGGAGAGGGTGCAATGAACATGCGTGAGTGGAGAATGGTTGATTTTGACGCTGCTCTGTTGTGCTTTCCCGCCCTTGACATCCCGTTGTCGGGATGGTCGTGGGGGGGGGGGGTTCATTGTGACGCGGCGGGAGTAAACCAGTGAAAACTGTCGGGCCCCGCAGCTGACAACGGATCCTCGGACTGCACTCGTGACCTGGAGTGTATGTTGCAGGGCTACCGGCCGGACCCTTCAGCACAGAAGGGCTAAGTTGTGCGAATGTGAGCGTATGAGGGTGTGAGGTGCGCCTTGCCGTCGGCCACCCCCCTTTCTGGGGGATGCGGCCTAGTGTTTGTCTGTATTTGTAAAAAAATCTATACCCTGGGAACTCGTAAACTAAAGAGCTTAGACGCGAAGAACAGTATGCGATAGTGTTTTCGAACTCGCTTGTCCCTCATTGGTTACGATACTGCCTCTGCGCAAAGCTTTTCAGATATCTTCGGCCGAGGTGGTGTTCTGTGCTTGCGGAATCTACGTCTTGAGCATTTTGGCGAGAGGCTGCTAACTCCTTTTTGGTAAAGTTAGTTGTTGTTACACATTGAACCTCCAATTTCCGCCAGAGGTTTGGGTAGAACTTACGTGGCCTCTTGACCAGCCGTTTTAGATAGACACCAGGCCGCATCCCCCAGAAAGGGGGGTGGCCGGCGGCAAGGCGCACCTCACACAACTTAGCCCTTTTGTGCTAAAGGGTCCGGCCGGTAGCCCCTCAACTTACACTCTGGGTCCCGAATGTACCGAAGAACCGTCGTCAGCAGCAGGGCCCGACAGTTTTCACTGGTTTACCCCCGCCGCGTCATAATGACCGGCCCCCCCCCGCCCACGACCATCCCGGCAGCGGGATGCCAAGGGCGGGAAAACACATCAGAGCAGCGTCAAAATCAACCATTCACAACCATTCTCCACTCACGCCTGTTCATTGCACGCTCTCTCGCCACCTCCACATTCATGTCTCTTCTTCCCAACGCCTGCTTCAGACCATCGATCCATCCAAACTTCGGTCTACCTCTAGGCCTGCGACCACTCGCCTCCGCATTCATCACCCTTTTCACCAATCTCCCTTCATCCATTCTCTCCATGTGCCCGAACCATCTCAGTAC